>CM033350.1:8718826-8960486 GCA_019395295.1 Osmanthus fragrans | reverse complement strand
GAAGAATTGACCCCCCCAAAAAAAAAAAAAAGAGGCCATAACTTAGAAAACAAAAGGACACATTTCACTCTCTCTCTCTCTTAAATGTGACCTGGCCATCTAATTTCCTCCTGAAAGATTGAGAGCAACTTGGAATAAATGTTGAGTTGTATGCATATGCTACTGTGAATCATAGTGGCGGATTAGACATGCTTGAAAGCAAGCACAAAATAATTTCGTTTTTCTTCTTTTACTTTTGCAGATATTTTGGAATATCTTCATCACAACAATGGTTCTGTATTATAGAAATTAATATCCCCGTCTTTTCATTGTATATTATTTTCTTTTTTAACGAAGTTTACTTTTCTAATTCATTTTCTCTGTTCCATTTCAAAAGAGTAAAAGAAAAAGAACCGACTAGAAATATAGAACTTCTTTTTTTCTTCTATGTTAATAAAGAAAAATAGATGATGTCAGAGCAGTAGGATGCTCATGATTTTGTTGGATACAGGCTGATACTTGATTCAGAAATACTTTTGTTTTCTTTATTTGGATTATTAAGCCTCAGCTTGGAAAAAAATTTATAAATAGATAGAAATAAGTAGTGAATAATACTTCTAGATTTGTTGAAATATGTGATTGAAAATGAAGTTTGACCATTTATCAATTAATTTATAAAGTTTGCCAAATGGAGGCTAACTTATGGGATTCTTACATTAGGTTCTAATTATTTAAATTTGTATGGCAGGACAACAAAGATCTCATCCTTCTCCACAAAGCTCTTTGACTGTGGAGACTGTCATTTAGCTCTATTTGTAAGTCATTTTCTTTATGTGAGGGGATGAATCGGCACCAATACCAAGAATCTCCGGGCTCAGTTGAATTTCAATCAACTCCAAGAAAGTCACTATCCAAAACTTCAACTCGTGCACTCCCAATACAATTGCTCATGTATTTTCCACAAAGAGACAACAAAAGGAACCAAGGTCACAAAGACAATAACCAAACGGGTTGCAGAAGGGATAGATTCAAGAATGGTAGTCGGCGGCGAGAAGAAAAAGAGCAGCAACAGTTAACCTGTATGTGAGATAGAGACGGAGGCTAATCATATAACAAAAGGGGCCAACAATATAAGAGAAGTTAGGGTATGAATAGTAGTGTCCCAATAAGGTAAATAAGGTCCAAATAATAACACACGTGGGCTTCTCAAGTGGGTAACACATTATAACCATCCAACTAAATGGGTCGGGCGGGAGCAGCTCTAATAAATTAGGCTGTTTCGAGTGGCCCAAGCAAAGTTGGAGTTGAATCGTTTTATTTTCAGTGTCGATATACCGTTTAATCATTTGGTCTAAGTCGACTGAAATTAAAACCGAGTTCACATCATAACCCGGGGAGGTCGTTTGACAACAAATTGCCTAACACTTTACAATTGACAAAATCCCACATATCAAACATCTTTTTCTCATGGAAACTATAATATACTCTTTTCATCAGATACCCAAGTATGACGTTTTTGAGAATATAAATTCTTTACAAGAGCTGGTACAATTGTCGCAGTGGGCACCTGATAGACCTCTGCGAGTTGCAACTGGCTTCACATAGGTATCAATCTTTGTTCTGTTTTTCCTATCCTTTTCTTCTCTTGTATTTGTTTTATTTTTCACAGTTTCTATTTGCATTATATGCTGCATTTCTATTTGCAGCTGGGTCCAAAGTTTATGAAAGAAAATGGATTGAAGCATGTCACTTTTTCAAGCGCTGATGGAGCTCTGGAGGCAGCTCCTGCAGTAAGAATCAGACTGTTGACATGGATAGTATATACTATGCCTTCCTAGATTATAATGGGCTACCAAGCTGAGATGTTAATTTGTTTACTTAATTTTGTTTGACCTTCCCCATTTTCCTTTTTAGTTTTCATCTTGTTAGCTTGTTGTCTGAGGGATAAGAATGGAATATTAGGATTAGTGATCGAGATGAGTTTGCATGAATATTAGGATTAGTGATCGAGATGAGTTTGTATGAAAGTCTAAGTGTCAACTGTCAAGGATCACATTGAAAATTTATGGTTGCTAGCAGAAAGTCACTGAACCAGCGAAATGGTGTGCTCGATGTGACACATGAAATACTAGAAGGATTGGAGGCACATTTGAGGGCTGTTGGTCAGTTCACGGTGCGAGTTATCTTTATGTTGTGAAAATTCTTGTTCCTGTTATTTCAGTAGTCACAATTCTTGTAGCTGGTAACTGCCAACATGAGGGGAAGCAGTGCAGAGGAAGTGGCTGAGCGAATACTGAGCCAAACATCTATATCTCGGTTGCAGGTGAAATCAACCGATCCTGTGCACATATTTTTAAAGAATAAAAAAAGAGATACTCTCAAAACACCCCCACTGCCCTAAAAGAAAGGGATAAAAAAGAACAGGAACGAAAAGAAAAGGAGAGCGTAACCCACCCACAGAGAGACATATGGGATTAATGATCAGTTCCCCTTTTTTCTCCAAGAACACAATTTACTCATCATATCTACATCCTTCATCATTTTAGGAGTTCCTTTACAATATAGGGTTAATTTCAGAAATGGTCATTGAAATTACATGAAAATTACAAAATGGTCACTGAAGTTCAAAACTTTCATGAACGATCATTCAAGTTTCAGGCGGTTTCAGAAATGGTCACTGAAATTTAAGATTTTCACCAACGGTCACTGAAGTTTAGGGGATGTTTCACTAACGGTCACTGAAGTTACAAAAAGTTTCAGGAACGGTCACTGAAGGGTCATGCATTTTTTCAGTTTTTTGGGTGACTTTTTCGGCCACTTCTGACCACCAAAATCGCCGGATTTTGATACCGTAGAAAAGCCCACAATCTCCTCTTCAATTATCACCCGAAATCTCCCCCAAACTCCAAACGATTCGACTTGAAAATCGCCGGATTTTGATACCGTTGGGTGGTAATTGAAGAGGACATTGTGGGTTTTCCAACGGTATCAAAATCCGGCGATTTTGGTGATCAGAAGTTGCCGGAAAGTCGCCCAAAAAATTGGAAAAATCTGGGCAGATTTTTCCAAATTTTTGGGCGACTTTTGCGGCGATTTTTCGGTCGAATCGTTTGAAATTTGGGGAAGATTTTGGGTGATAATTGAAGATGAGATTGTGGGCTTTCCAAATGTATCAAAATTCGGCGGTTTTGGTGGTCGGAAGTGGCCGAAAAAGTCGCCCAAAAAACTGAAAAAATGCATGACCCTTCAGTGACCCCTCCTGAAACTTTTTGTAACTTCAGTGACCGTTAGTGAAATATCTCCTAAATTTCAGTGACCGTTGGTGAAAATCTTAAACTTCAGTGACCATTTCTGAAAGCACCTGAAACTTGAGTGACCGTTCATGAAAGCTTTGAACTTCAGTGACCATTTTGTAATTTTCATGTAATTTCAGTGACCATTTCTGAAATTAACCCTTACAATATATGATTTTGGCTATGAGTTTTGCTCTGTTCGTTTAGCAAAATTCTTCGACTATATACTTTCAAGGGCCCACTGTAAGTCCAGTTTTTAGTAAACGTGATGGAAAGGTGACAGCCGACCATTATGCCATAGTTATTTGTGTACCAAAGAAAGCACTGTACAAGTCTATTCAGCAGCTTAGAGCGATGAGGCACTCATCTTCTCATGTTACGTTTGTCTGTGCCCCTGTACCTATGCATGTAACTGGGGGATAATAATTGCAATTTTTACACAATCTGCTTAGTTGTTCTGTAATGACTGTATTTATAATATCACACTCGAAGCGGGTTATTACATTCTATGACACGACCCGTTTCGAGTCAACCTAGTGGACTTGACACGTATCGTGCGCCGATGGTAGATTCCAGCTAAACACTGGACCCACCACCAAGGCAACTTAACCATCTATGACTGTGACATATTTTTAAAAGAATTTTGACAGAATTTTCTTTAAAATATAAACTAAAATCACCCGGATAGAAATCAATTTCCTCAAACTTGTTCATATAATTTAAAATATGGAACACTAGTCCCTTAAAATACGATTTTCTCAAATTAAAATGCTGGCAAAATGATATTTAATAAACTTTAAAAAACAAAAATGCCCAAAGAAATATGAACTAAATAAACTGACAAAATGCGACATGCAACTAATGCAATATATGTGTCTCACTCGGTGGATCGACAGGCTCCAATGCTGCCCAACTCTACTACTATTTGCTCAGAAAAATATTTTAAAATATGAGCTTGTAACTCAGTGAGTAAATAGTTTGAAAATAAGTATACTTTTCTCGTTTCTGCATATTTTTTGAAAATTGTTGCTCTATTAAAACTTTAAGTAATTCTGAAATCTGATAACACTTTTAGAACTAAACATGATTTCATCATAAAATTCTTTGCTCTTTATTCTAGATAACAACTGTAAGGTATAAAGAATATAACTAATCTGATATCAATAAATATAAGTGAAATTATAATTTCACAGTACTATAAGTTGAAATCATTACTCGGCAAACTGAATAAACTGAATTCTGAAATCTGATAAGCTGAATAAACATAATATTATATGCTAAAGAGTCACACCAATAAGTATCCAATGAACAGTCTTACTCATGTACAAAATAATCTCGATGTACAAGGCAAAATCATTCAAATATGATAATCTAATAATCTGGTCATATGAATGCAGAACTGTCCCAAAGGCTAAGCACCCTAGTACACAGCCCAAAGCTTATGTGTGTACAAGAGTGGGTCCCAAAGACCTCTGATGATCTGGTCATACACTGTGGAAACACATTCACATCAGTGTAGAACGGGTAAAATCACCATAACTGGTCATACACTGTGAAAACACATTCACACAAGTGCAGAGTGAGAAAATCACATGAGTACTTCTTAAAGGTTTTTTTTAAAAAATAACTATAGATATACTGAAACATATAATACGAATATAACATGCTGATGAAATGATTTACTTGAACTGAATTTAACTTTTTTTAAAAATAATTATAAAATTCACTTTATTCTGAAAATTATGCTTTCTAAATCAATTGTATGAAATAATTAACTTTTGAATCTAATAAAAATTTAATAAATACTAATTTCTGAAAAATAAACTTTTCCACTCACAAGGTACAAGCTACAAGCTAGATTGGCTGATAGACGTTCCCAATTTTCTCTTCATCACCTGAAATATGATATGAATGACCAATTTAACCACTATCGAATCAAGAGACTTTTAATATCTCATGCTATAATACTTAAACTAATTTTCTCGATACCTGAAGAAATTTTCCAAATCTTGCATTTAAACAATATGGACTAATTACACTTTCTAATCCCTTTTTCTAACAACTAATTCTTCATCCCAAGCATACCAATATATATACATCTTTCAATCTAGTGGAAACTAAAAATCATGCTACAATCAATTAATGTACATTTTGTTCTCCAAATCATTTTTCCAAGTGAATATTTCATTATTACCATCAATTCCACAAATAATCTTTACTTAGAAACCCAATTAAAAATTCTAGGATTTGCCCAAAAAATCCAACTTCTTACCTTGATACAAATAGATATTAAATAATCCACAAACTTGAGCTCCAATATGCACTTAAATCTCATAAACTCGAAATTTCTACCACAAGGGAAAAAACCATAAAAATTAACATCAAAATCTATTTCAACATCTTGAAGAAATAAAGAGAGTGAAGAATGAAAATCAAGTTTAGGCTACCTCTCTCCCTTCTTCTTCTCCTCCTCCTTTTCTTTCTTTTTCCCTATTCTTTTTTCTTCTTCTCTGCGTTTTTTTCCTCTCTGTCGGTTCCAATATCTTCTACTATGTGTTTGTGTGTGAAAGAGTGAGAGAAATGAGTCAAATGGGTTAATTTCACACACGGTCATTGAAGTTACCAAAAAATAACAAAACGATCACTGAAATTTCAAACTTGCAGAAACGGTCACTGAAATTTTAAATTTCTTTCACAAACGGTCACTGAATTTTTAGATTTTTGGGCGAGTTTGCGGCAATTTTTTGGCAACTTTCGACCACCAAAATCGCCGATTTCGAATACCGTTGGAAAGCCCACAATGTCCTCTTCAATTACCACAAAAAATCTTCCCATAACTCCAAGAGATTCGGCCGAAATATACCCACGAAGCCGGCAACCAAAAACTGTGAAAATCTGTCCAAATTTTCAGATTTTTTGGGCGTGTTTGCGGCAATTTTTCAGCAACTTCCGACCACCAATACCGCCAATTTTGGATACCGTTGGAAAGCCCACAATGTCCTCTTCAATTACCTTCAAAAATCTCCCTATAACTCCAAGGGATCCGGCCGGAATAAACCTACGAAGTCAGCTACCAAACAAATTTGAAAATCTGTCCAGTTCGGGTAGCTGACTTTGTGGGTTTATTCCGGTCGAATCCGTTAGAGTTATGAGGAGATTTTTGGTGGTAATTGAAGTGGACATTGTGGGTTTTCCAAAGGTATCTGAAACCAGCGGTATTGGTGGTCGGAAGTTGCTAAAAAATTGCCGCAAACTTGCCCAGAATATTTCGGCCAAATTCCTTGGAGTTATGGGGAGATTTTTGGTGGTAATTGAAGATGACATTTTGGGCTTTTCAACGGTATCCGAAACCGGCGATTTTGGTGGTCAAATGTTGCCCAAAAATTGTCGCAAACTCGCCCAAAAAATCTGAAAATTCAGTGACCGTTTGTGAAAGAAATTTAAAAGTTCAATGACTGTTTCTGCAAGTTTGAAATTTCAGTGACCGTTTTGTTATTTTCAGGTAATTTCAGTGACCATTTTTTAAATTAACCCGAGTCAAATTGGCCACTTGTAGTCCACTTAATCCGAAAATTGCAAGGAAAGTCCCTCAACATCAATTAATATAGCCTTTGGCCCTTTTACTTCCATTAATGAAAAAAAAAATCCCAATCTTTAAATTATTTCCAACTTAATCCTCAAATATTGTATGTTTATAAAATAAACCCCACCAAAATAATTTATTTCAATTTAATTCTTATTTAACTTGATTTTGACAAGTCAATTTCTAACTTTGACTAAAAAAAATATGGGTTGTAACATTCTAGCACTGAGAACCTTAAATCGTTGTGTAAGATATTTGTCTTCAATATATTCCTGCAATTGTCTTGTCCAGTGGGATCTTTTTTCTTCCATTCTTCTCTTCTGCTCTCCCGCCCCTCAACATTTGTAGTACTAGTATCTATCAGAATTTTATTTTTTCCTTTCTACCCGTGTTAAGTTTTATATGAAATCTTTTTCTGGTCACTTTTGCACATGGTCCCTGTTATGCTTATAAATTACGCGGTATGTGAATGACAGAGAGAGTTTCATATTGGTTGACTCGATATTGATTATTCAATTGAATTGGACTTATTTAAAGTTAGATTGGGAAATTGAATTTAAAGTTAAGTTGGATTGGATTTGGTCTCGATTATGAAGTAAAACTCAACCCAACCCACCTCGATGAATTTAAAAATTAATATCTAAAATGAAAAAAAATTAAATTAAATAGACATAATAATAATAATGATAAGAGAATGACTTATAATTTATAAATGTCAATTCATATGAGCACTATATACAAATATAATGTTATTTGACAATAGAGTAAAAATTAAAAATATGATGATGAAATGAATGAATTTAAAAAAAAAATGTTTCATAAATTTTAAACTTATTTATACACTATTTTTAGAAAGAATTCCTTATATATGTGTTTAAAAAACAAAGATTTTCAAGTAATTTCAAACTCTAAAAAATTATCCAAATTTGATCGATTTGGGTTGAATTGAGTTTAAATCAATGATTGGCTAGGTTTGGGTCCAAAAAAATTGACCAAATCCAATCCATGCGCCATCCCTACACTTGGCCCATTTACATTTTTCTATATATATGTGATTTATTTCACAATTAAGGTAGTTCATTTTAATATAGCCAAACCTCTTCTTTTGTCTCTTGCACTTTCTTTATGTTTTTGTTCGTCATTAACTTGATCGTCGGTGTGTAAATGTCGTCGAACATTTTTCTCGACGGACAATATTTGCCTTGTAATAGGATGTTTAGTATGCAAGTCATACCCACGTGGAGGTAACATAGTCGGAATTTTATTGACACATTTTTTGTGATCGACAGATTAGCGTCGTATGTGAAAAGTCAGTACATTAACCGTATTGTAACACACAAAAAGCCACAGAAAATTCATAATTTACCCAGGCAGTTTTTTCTACCCAAAAATCATAGATATCAACCTCCAAAGAATGAAGAAGCTATGGGAAGAATCGGAAAATTTCTTGAGTTAGTAAAATTTTCCGGTGAGGATCGGTCATGAAAATGGCCATGGAAGGAAATCTGAAAATGGTATTTGCCCAAAATAATCATTTGTGTGCTCCAGTGTCGGCCATATTCAATATTTCTTTTGGAACAAATCAACACCAAAGGAAACACAAACACCCAAGAAGAAATGAAAATGAAGAGGAGAACCACCATTGTTTGGTGCACCAACCGTTAAAAAATTCAGCAACAAAAGAACAAAAATGGAGGCTATTGTCCCTGCTGCAGAGCATTTGGTGAAAAGAAGCTAATATCACCAAGATGCACATAAATGGAGCAAATGGAAAAGACAGAAAACTAGAGATTTCGTTTAACAATACAATCAAACCTCAAATTATACAGCTCTACCACCAATAGGAGAAGAAATGTATCGCACGTTTTGGTATTTAGCTACAGCCAAAACCACCCACCACCGACGACCCTCGACTCCATGAATGGGTTACTATGGTAGATTTTCTCAAATTTCGACAAGCTCTTAATTCATGTTGCTATGAAAATGATTTGAGCCATGACTCTGCGTGCAACTTGTGTGATGAAGTAGTACAACCTCCGGCATACCACGTTCTCTGATGACCATCGACCGCCGGTACTCAGCAATGACCACTGTTCAACATTAAATTTTGATGGTGAAAGGACTGTGATATACATCGGAAGATGCCCATTCAATTTTGCAAGATATTTTGTCTGACAAAAAAAAGGGACGTTCACGGCTTGATTGGTACTTTTCCTAACTTAGATGCAATTAATTTCACCAACCGAGCGGGCTGTACAGGCCCACTCACATCATGGTTAGGAGAGGGGGGCGGGGGAGGACTTTTTTGAGTTATTTTTAAGAATCCTACTGTGTTAACAGGGAGGGTATGACAAACCCTCTCTGACTGACTCTCACAGCAGTGGGGGTTCCACCTGTTTTTTTGTATATTTTATTCGCGCGGGTTCTATCATACGTGAGAGGATATCATTCAAGTGGTCAAAAAAATTCTGACAAAAGATTTTATTCCTATTTTTAATGCAGGATCTACCTCATATGAGAGACTTGCTTGACAAAGCAGGTTAATTGTAATTTCACCCACTTTGAAGATATTGGAAATTGTTGGTTGGTTATTGGGCTTCAACGAATTTGGGTAAGGTGTTTATACTAAATTGGGCCAAAAAATTAATTCTTCTTCGGATTCATTGGTCTCCCTTTGGTCTAAAATGTTTGGGCCCTTTTTGATACTTAAAGTTGTTGCTATATTTGGGTTGTTGCCATATATTTTCTCTTCCAAGTTCATCAACTCCACTTGGCCTCGTGGATTTTGTTTGAAAGTGGAAGAGCAATTAAGTCAGCCCGCCATCAGTCTTTGGAAAAGGGGTAAATATATTTTATTTCTTTGGTATCCAAAGTTAAAACTATCTGGGAAGTGTTCTGAATTCGAAATGGAAGAAACTAATTATAAATGATTTGATTTCCATTCAAGGATTTTGGGATTGCAAATTTATTCTCTTACCTGCTAGTTATAAGGTAATTTTGCCAATTGATTTCTTTGCGGTGTTCAAGCAATTTTTATGCTGCAGAATAATTTTTTAAAGGAATTTCAAGAAGGGCATGGTTGATTTAATTGCTACAAATGTATATACTATAGTTATCATATTATTGCCACTATCTATTGGAAATGGTCAGTGGCACGCACCATGTATTTGGCAAAAATGCATTGCTCGAATTTTTCCTATTCAGAGCCCTTTTGATCATCATATTTATTATTCGAGGCAAGTTATAAGACATCATAATCAGGGCTAGCTTGTAAGACCTCGCATCATTGAAGGTGAGCCTTAGCTCGTGGATTCTTTATTATCAAATTCGACATTTTATAAGTTCTCGTTGCTTGAATAAAAGAAGAGATAATATCTTGAAGTCATCGTTCCTTGAATAAAGGAATAGGTGAAATCTCGAAACATTTACCCTTGAAAAAGGAGCATCTTTTTTGCCCTATCCAAATGTGTTTACCTTTGGGCCTTGGCACAGGAGCCTTTCCTGGCCTCACCATGCGAGATATCTATTCCTCGCATTTCGAGCGAGAGCTTGGCGATAGGTGGGCGACAGAGTTTCTATTTTTTCTGCTGGAGTATCAGATGGGCAATAATCTAGCGAAAATTCAGTAACTCTTTCCTTCTCTATTCAAAACTCGAACCCTAAGTTACCTTTTTTTTTATCTATTTAACATTGCAATTGACTCCTTGACTTTTACAATTTTTATATTTTTATCATTTTGTCTAAAAAAAATTGTCAATACAATAAAAACCTAACAGTGAGCAAAGTTGATACCAAGGACAATCATGCTGATATGATGACAAAATCACGTTTCATTACTAAGTTTGAGTATGGCTTAAATTTAGTTGGTGTTTGTCATTGATTTAGCCCATTGGGGCTTGTTTGGAAGCGGAGGAGTGGTGTTTATTTTGAAGATGTGTTTTTTTTGAATTCATTGTAATGAAATTTGATTTAAGGTGGAGATTTGTTTTAGTTTTACCCAAATTCTAGTGGATATTGGTATTTTGGTTGAAGAGGTCTTGAAGAGATTGAAATTATGGATCAGGAAGAAAAGTCGTCGTATTTTCGCTAGCTGACAGCTTGAGTGGCATCTTCGTATTTTCAATAGAGAGTTGTCGCTCGCCTGTCACCTGCCTAGCGCTCGAGCAATGGAGCTATCACTTGCCTATCGCCCGCCTATTGCCGGAGCGACAGTGTTATTTAGTTCAAACCCCATTTCACATTTTGACATATTTTTGAGACTCCTATTCATCTACAACTTGACTTTTAGGGTTTCATATATATAAGTCACGACTTGTATTATTCTCATAACATTCATACAATATCTTGAGAGCTTTAGATTTTAATTGAAAGTATTGAGATCTTATTGTAAATATAATTAATTACTATTGATTATAATGGATTTCTCATCTTCTGAGTGTGATTTTTTTCCGTCTTAGGTTTCCGCATAAATCATGATGTTCTTATTTTGTTCTTATTTATTTCATCATTGTCATTATTCTGCGATCAATTCATAACATATTAAAATCTTGTATTACACCAAGGAGACAAGATTAATCCATAATGATTAAAGATATTCTTTAAATATTGAGTAATGCTATTTAGCCGCATTGGGGTTACAAGCCCCAGTTTAGGTGGTATTAATGTGGCGTTAAATGATTGGTGAAATTAAATAAGTAATTTAATTTCACCTTTTATTTAGCCTATCATCTAACGCCACCTAAACTGGGATTACAACCCCAGTGAGGTTACATAGCATTACTCTTAAATATTTCTTAGAATCCGGTACCCAAGAAATTAAAGACATAATTTGGTTAATTAAAAGCAGTCAAATAATGCAAAGTGAAGATTTAGACATTCAAAAGTGGTGGCATTTAGAATTAGCATTTCATTTAAAATATTTTAATATTTCTTGACATAGAATTTAAGTATAACTTTAATCAAAAGTGAAGATTTGCTTAGAATAAATGCCAATTAAAAAGTAGCACAACACTTTAAATTATTCTCGTATACTGTATCATAGAATTTAAGTATAACTTAAGACCAAAAGTGAAGATTTGTTTAGAATAAATGCAAATTAAAAAAATTAGCATTTCATTTTTAACTATTCTCGTGTACCCTACCATAGACTTTTTAAGTATGACTTTGCATAGGTTCAAGATTCCTAATCAAGACAACATAAATAACTAAATTTTAATTTTTAGATTCTGAATGGCAGCTCGTGTACTAGCCATATGGGACGGTGGAATCTCGTATCAAACTTTGCTCATATCTTCAATAGAAAATAGAGAAAATTTGATAATTGATGAAATCAACTTTGATAATATTCCTTCACATATCTAGAAATACACTAACACTATAATTTCTTTTCTTTTTTCTTTTTTTAATTCAGTTGATTTTATTGATGGTTTGAATGCGACTAAAGGTGTTGATTCTAGCTGAGATCTTTCTTCTGATGCATTCAGTTGTGATTCTGTTGCAGGACTTGTTTCAGCCTTATTTAGTGGTCATTAGACCATTTTTGCCACTAGTTGGGGTAGCAGGGTGGAGAATATTTCCAATTGAAATTGTTTATGAAAAAGTTCATTTGTGTTTTTCATTGAAGAGTTCAAGTTTATTTCTTGTAGTGAAATTTATCTCAAGGTGGCAAGCTCCCTGACGTTCAGCCGAACGACCTCAAGACTGTGCCCGGTATTGTAGATAGTCTCGAGCTGTCAAAGTCAGAGGAGACTACTGCCAAAGACGAAGATGATGATGATGACGTCGAGGTTGATGTTACAGGTCAGGCACCCGGGCATGAAGATCTAGATTAGGGTGTCCCCACCCTGAGCTCTGTTCCCTCAAGCTCTTTTTAATGATGTAAAAGTAATGTTGACCTTTTAAAATGAAATACTCTATTAACACAAAAAAGAAGCACTTGAAATTTTAAAATTGGTATAACAATTCAACCATCTTGCCGGGATATAATAAGGGATATTAAATCCAACATCGAAAAATAATAAAATAAATAGCCAACATATAAGACATTGGGCTGGATATATTATAACATAATATGGGGTGAGGAAGTGGAAAGAGTGAAAATAACATTCTCTTTGAATGAAAACTTACAAATCGTATTTACCTTAATCTACTATAATACTGCCTATGAAATTTTATCTAATATAATTTTAGGCGAAAAAAGGAAAAAGAACGCTCTGAAGAAAAAAAAACCCTAAATTGCGTCTTCAACCACCGTGGGATCTGCTACCATGGCTGATCTCCACGTTCCCCTGCCGTCTTCTGAACGGCCTGCTTCCCCTAAGGTCTGTCCTCCCCAGTCGAAGGGAGCTGGGCCTTCTTATGCCGCATCTGTTTCTGGATCTATTTCCTCTCGCCCTGTCCTCTCCAACATACATGTGGTCGATGTTTCCGTCGATGTACGTCAACCAGAATTTAAGGAAGGTAAACCAGCAATAATTTTTACTCATCTGGAATTGCAGCGATCTGAGGCTCCCCTCCAGTTTGCCCTTATTGCCAAATTCTCTAAGACAAGGCCTAGAATGGACGTGCTTCGTCATTTTATCTGTACAAATTGGGGACTATCCTCTGCCCCGATTGTAAGTTTACTGGATCGGCGCCATGTATTGATCAAACTCCAAAACGCTCAGGATTTCAATAAGGCTTGGACTCTGGACTCTCGTGAGATTGATGGCTCCTTATTTAGATTGTTTAAGTGGTCTCGTGACTTCAAACCTACTGAGGAATCCCCTGTTGCTCCAGTTTGGGTACGGCTCCCTTTACTTCCCCTAAATTTTTGCATTCTATCGTATTTACAGGCTTTAGTTAAGCCCCTTGGTCGTTACCTCAGCTCTGATCTCCCAACTGTAACATTCACACGGCCTAGTTTTGCAAGAGTTTGTGTTGAAATTGATTTATCTCAACCAAGATCTGATCTGGATTGGCTCTGGGAAGGATAACACATCGGGTTTTTGGTAGGAAGTACATTATGAAAGGTCTCCTAGGTATTGCAACCATTGTCGTCTCCATGGTCATGACATATCAACCTGCAATAGGATTCAAGGGACAAACCGTGCGATTAGAAAGCCACTACAGAAGCAAATGGCGTTGCAGGTTAATAAGAATGGTGAGAACCAGGTTGAACAGACAACGACAAATGTGCAAGACAATTCTGGTAAAATTCACGCCACCACAGAAGGACCTAAATTAGCAAGAAAGGGAGATGAGGTTACAACTGTAGACACGCCGACACCAGGAAAAGCAATCTCCGTGAGCAACGAGACTCTAGTCGGGACAGGAAAAAATAAAGAGTCTTCGCAGAATGATCCTGTCATTCTGACCAGTGAGAGAAAAGAACCTACGACTGACGAAGATACTAAAGATGAGGTTGATACAGATAAGATGCTAAAACAAGCTGGGCTTTTGAGTTATGGAAGCACTGCTGGGTTTGTGCAAAGCTCGCCAACTCGTAACACAGGCCATGCTTCCCCCCAATCTATGCTTCGTAATCGGTTAGAGGAAGAGATTCCTATAGGAAATTGTTTCGACGTGTTAATTGATCAATTGCATTTGGAAGTCGGAAAAGACCCCCCTGATTACTCCTTTGACATTGGCAGAGATGGAGGCTGTCACTCCGACACTGATATGCCAGACATAGCAGCTAATAACAGACGTAACAGAAAAATGGTACTGATCTCTGACTTGATTGGGGATCCTCATAAACAACTCTGATATGAATTGTTTCCTAATGTGGAATGCCAGAGGGGTGGGAAATTCGGCCACCACTCGTCATCTTAAACACTTAATTAAAAGCTTTAAGGTTTCTTTTATTGGTATACTGGAGCCGATAGTGTCTTCAGATCAGGCTGCTAAGATTGGTAGGAAGTTGGGTCTTCCGCAAGTTGTTACTAACACAGATTTTGGGGGTAAGATATGGGCTTGTTTCTCGGGGAACTTTATATTTACTCTTGTTGCTTCCACTGACCAACTCATGGCTATAGATATGAACTGGCAAGGAAAGGATGTTCGGATTGTTTTTATCTATGCCAAATGTGACTATATCCTTCGAAGAAAATTGTGGTTGTCTTTGGGACAACTCATGTCCAGCTCCCTCCCTGTTGTTTTTATAGGGGATTACAATATTGTTAAAAGTGAAGAAGAATGAGTTGGCGGTTTACCAGTTACCAGGGTGGCCAAGAATGACTTTATTCAATTCATCGATTCTCATGGCTTATATGATCTTCCTTTCTTGGGAAGTAAATTTACTTGGTTTAGCAATCGCAACGGGTCATTAATTTGGGAGAGGCTAGATCGTGCTCTCACAAATCATGCTTGGCTCGATCATTTCCCTAATAGTGTTATCAATCACCTTGAAAGATGTCATTCAGATCATGATCCATTGCTCCTACAGTTGGTTGATTCTCGGCGCAGCTCGCCTTCTCTTTTTCGATTTCAGCATATGTGGCTTCAACATCCTTTATTTCTTCATGTGATTGCGGAATCTTGGAATAGAGATTGTCATTTTAGCGGTTTGCACCGAATGGTTTTCAAGCTTAAAAGGCTCAAGGGGGACCCTTGTGAGACTCTTAAACTTAATATTGATGGTGCTAGTTGTGGTAACCCAGGTAGAGCTGGATGTGGTGGGGTGCTTAGAGATTGGAAAGGAAAGTTTGTTTTTGGCTTCTCCCATTTTCTTGGGGTAGCTTCCAATTCCATGGCAGAAGCAATGGCTTTGAAATTTGGTTTATATTATTGCTATCTTTTAGGGGTTTCAAAGGTATGGGTCGAAACAGATTCCCAGGTGGTTTGTCATTGGTTTAAGGGGATGGGTATTATTCCTTGGTCTCTGCAGCAGGTTTGGGAAGACATTGTTGACTTGGCCGAACTCATTGATTTAAAAGTCACCCATGTTTTTAGAGAGGCGAATACTGTTGCTGAATCGTTGGCTAAAATGGGTACAGCTGGCCACTCGCAATTTTCCACCTATATTAGTGACTTCTCTAAGACTACGATGGGTTGTTTGGTTTTAGATTCTAGTGGTTGTCCTTCCTTCCGAATCCGTTGATTGTTCTGTTTCTGGAGATTTGTTAAAAATCTTTGCCGTTTTGTTATTATAAACATTCATTATAAGGGAAGTAGTCTTCCTTATTTATTGCTTTCTTTATTTTTCACATGTAACCACGGTATTCCTCCGCCACAAGTGAGGGAATATCAATAAACTCTCGGAGGTGCCGCCCTCCTTCTACTAATTTAAAAAAAAAAAAAAAAAAATTAATGCATAATTTCTTGTACGGTTCAATTTCGTGCGCCAAATGTTGCCTTATGACATATTTAGTAGGATAGACTAGATAAAATAACTGTTGAGTTTTATCAAAAAAATTATTCTTTAATTATGTAACATGTTGTATATCTCATCAAATTTATTCTCCAAGTGAATAATTTGCTGTGGTGATAATGGAAGGTGAACAAATGCCAAAATATTGCTTTCCATAATAAAATAACCCTAAGAATCCAATTTACTATCATAAATTTCTTTATTTTTCATCACTAAGTTCTTGAACTATATATGTTCATATTTTGGGTTGGGGGGGGGGGGGGGGGGGGGGCCCCCCCCATGCTTCCTTAACTGTTCCATGCTATTCATAATGCGTTTGGTAGAATGTATGAGACATGAATGAACAAATAAAATTAAATCATATACTAACCCATCTTCTGTTGTTTAATGCAGTAAAAGAATTTCTTTACCTGTTTTCTTGTGAAGTTAGTAGTACGTTCCTCCTCAACTATGCACAAAACCCTAAATTTAGGAAATGCTTACAATCATATTTTAGCTAAGCAAAACGTATAAAGCTTTTGCATGTTGTTCACATGTATGTCACATAGGATTAATGTGAAAATAAAATTATATAGTTTATTTATTTATTTTTTCTCATTATTATATTTTGTGTGTTGGAAAATTTTGATAGTTAAATTAGGTCCACACAGAATCCAAATCCTGCTGCGTCATTGATTGCGTGGCATGTGATCTCATCTGGCCCCATTCTGTTCATCCGACCCCATCTGGCCCCACTTTGTTCTTATATATATATAGACATGCTTATCAGCAATATAATGCAGCTATAGAGGTATTCATACACTATTATAATAGCATAAAAAGAGGGAGAGTTAAAGGGAGAAAGAGTAAAGAGCGAGAGAGATGGGAAGAGATATCGTGGAGGAGACGACGTTGAGTGAGTCAATAGTATATTCTAATGAAGCAAAGAAATTGCCAATATTGTCATTAAACCATGTCTCTTTTGTCTGCAAATCAGTCAATAAGTCTGTGCAGTTTTACGAGCAAGTTCTTGGATTCGAGCTCATCAAAAGGCCTTCTTCTCTTGACTTCGTAGGAGCTTGGTATATATGGATATCTCTCTATATGTTTATTGTGTATCAGTATGCATCACTTCGCATTGGGCAAGATAAAGGAGGGCATACAACATTTTAGCAAATTATTCTCCCATGTTGCTTATATGTTCCAAAATATTCAAGATTTTGAACATATAACCCTCCACCTACCCACCAAAAAAAGCGACTATAGTAATCATTAATTTTTTGTAATTATATTGCATCAAATAATAAGCTGTCACATAAAGATATGACCACTGCAGTTGTTGATTATGAATAGCATTACTCAAAAAGGAATATAGAAACTTCAATACTTTCAAGAGTTGGTCCATAATAATATGCATTATTTGGAGATAAGCTTAATGAGGATTTAAAACTATAGCAATAGTTATTCCTTTGTTCCTAGTTGTTTAAACCAGAATTTTAGCTATAGAATTGATAATAGAAAAGTTAGCTGATCACTTGAGACATATTTAGTACGGTAGAGTCAAGTGTAGATATGATTAAGAGATCTCTGTAATAAAATTTATCATCGCTTCTAGTTCAATGTACAAATCATATGTTTTTTAAGTGTTGACATGCATGTAATCCATCTGCATCTTGAATTTACGTGAAATATTATTCTAAATTAGTCTTTTCTAGTTCATGGTCATCTTTGTTTGGTGGGAATGTCATTACTAATCCAAATTGAATTTAATTTGTAGGTTGTTCAATCATGGGATAGGAATCCATTTGCTTGAAGCTGCAGAAAATGTCCCTAACAAGAAAGAGAAAATAAATCCAAAAGACAACCACATCTCATTCCAATGCTCAAATATGGAACTCATAATTAAGAAATTGGAAGAAATGAAGATTGAATATGTGACAGCAGTGATTAAAGAAGATGGCATAACAGTGGATCAATTGTTCTTCCATGATCCAGATGGTTATATGATTGAAATTTGCAATTGTCAAAATCTTCCACTTGTTGCACTTTCATCCTTTCCCGTTAAGAAGCTACAGAACCCTAACGATAATCTCACTACATCATATATTGTGAGTTTTAATTCTCTGTTTAGTGTTTCAATTTATCACTCTTTAATTATGATTTGCCTTTTTTATACGTGAAAAATGAAAATCTTATTTCACATTTTTTAGTAAATAGTGGTTTTGAGAAAATCTTTGTGGTGGTTTGGAGACTTATGGTGATTTCACTGTTTTATTTTTACACTACTTGAAAAAAGTGAAATAATGAGGGGCATTGCCCCCAACATTAGTTTTGCTCAAAGTTGGGTTAACTTAGCAACTTAAAAATATCAAGATTGCATGCGTAATTTTATTGGTGGATGTGTGTGTCAATATATATATATATATACACCATAATTAATAATTAATAAATTTATTAATTTCTGGTTATAAATCACAGGGAAGAAGATTCTGTGCAGTAGAGAAATTGAAGCTTTGATGCTGGAGAATTTGGCACTGGAATGATGGACATTTCATTTCTGAGTGCATGTTTACAATAATGTAAAATATATGTAGCCAGGGTCAAAATGATGTACTGAAAAGTGTTATTCAACTCAATTACGAATAATTTGACACTTGTAAACTGTCTTTTTTCGTTATTTTAAAATCCAAATCTACATCTAGCCATGGGCTTCTAACTTGTACAAAATCTTCATAGGAGGTTTGACATTTACCCCAGCTATGTACCTCATTTTTTGTCATCGTTACAAATAAAAAAAAAATGAGTGAAAATAATAAATTTGAGAATACTAGAGTAGAAGAATATAGTTTAATAACAATAGATTACTCCAATATATGGAAGAGTAATGAAATAGTTACATTTTATACAATATATAAACCAACGGCTGTTCGATTGCACATCAGACAAAGATGAGCATGTTAGAATACACACGCAGCACACATGCAGCTTCACGTGTTCCAGCATGCACCAGCTTCACGTGTTCTAGCAACACTTCAAATTTCCGTCCAACCCAACCTAGTCTAGAGGCTTCTAAGTTTATTAGATTTGTAGTATTTTTCTCTATAAATAGAGCTCTAATGCTTTGTAATTCTTAAGTTGAATGAATGAAAATATCATTCCTCTTCCCTGCAATCACAGCAGGCTTCTATGTTGCTTCTTTCACTTTCTCGTTCCTGCTTGGCAATTTATCTTTTCCCCTTTCTTATTTATAATATGGTATCAGAGAAAAATGCTCCTTCCGTCTGCAATTTTGTCACTTTCTTTCACCTTCTCATTGCTTCCATTCCACCTTGCTGGAGTCTAAGAGAAAAACTTCACGTGTTCCAGCATGCACCAGCTTCACGTGTTCCAGCAACACTTTAGATTCCCGTCCAACCCAGCCTATTCTAGAGACTTCTGAGTTTGTTAGATTTGTACTATTTTTCTATAAATAGAGCTCTTATGCTTTGTAATTCTTAAGTTGAATGAATGAAAATATCATTCCTCTTCCCTGCAATCACAACAGGTTTCTATGTTGCTTCTTTCACTTTTTCGTTCCTGCTTCGCAATTTATCTTTTCCTCTTTCCTATTTCTAATAAAGCACGGCGTTTGTTTCAGATTGATCACATGCAGTTTCGTGTGTCGCATATGTATCAGGAGGGAAACAGAGTTGCAGATTCTTTGGCGAAGTAAACAGTTCTTAAACATATGTGTACACATTTATTGTTAAATTTTGAGGAAAACTTGTTTAAGTAAATGTTCAAGTAAATGTTCACTTTGTAAAATTTTCATGGCACGCATGTTTGATAGATTGTTGTTATGAATTTGATTGTAAGACAATGATAATAATGAAATAAACATGAACAAAATAAGAACACTAAGATTTATGTGGAAATCCAATATAGGAAGAACTAGAGGCAGTGGAGAAGAAATTCACTACAATCAATAGTAATTATGTTTACAACAAGATCTCAATACTCTCAATTAAGATCTAAAGCTCTCAAGTTATTGTATGAATGTTATGAAAACAATACAAGTCATGACTTATATAAAAAAAATCCTAGAAGTCAAGTTGTAGATGAATGAGAGTCTCAAAAGTCGTTTGAGCGATAGGCGAGCGACAACCCCGTCGCTCGAGCGTCAGACGGGCAACAACTCTCTGTTGAAAATACAAAGGTGCTGCTCGAGTTACCATCTAGCGGCAAGCTAGTGATAATGTAGTGACTTTTCTTTCTGGTTCATAATTTTGATCTCTTCAAAACCACTTCAACCAAAATATCAATATCCACTAGAATTTGGGTCAAACTACAACAATTGTTATAGACAAGATCAAATAACAATTTTGTCAGGCAATCGCCTGTTTTGTTTAATTCTATGTAGTCCCAATATACTTTACAATTATTCGAAGTCTAAAATTATCAAGACCATTTATCACGAATCTTTCCTTTATTTGGGATGTGAAGGGTATTTTTAAGGACATGACACGAAAAAGATTTAAGAGTTTAGTTCGAGTACTATATAATATTTCCATGGTTCTCATCATAAAGCCTATAATGGTGCTATAGAAAATTAAAAAGTATGAGAGGAGTTTGGGTTTTGAGGAGTGTTCACATAATTCTAATGGTAGGATTTTTTTGGAAACGGGAAATGACAAGGTTTGGCTAAATTAGATTCTAACGCGGTAGTTGCTTTGCTTAACAACAAGAGAAGAGGGTCGTGGGAGATTTAACATCTGATGGAAGAGTTTAATTATCAAAACATCCTATATTTGTAGGGAGAGCAATAAAGTTGCAGAGTGGCTGACTAATAAGGGCTATATAGAAAAAGTTTACATTTTTTTTTTTTAAAAATAAAGACATCTTTACATTCTTAGTTATTTTTTAGGGTCCACGGAGGAATGTCGATGAGAGGGCCATAAACCTGACCTCCAAAAAAGCAACAAGTTTAGGGAATCATATGCATATTAATTCAAATATATATGTTTTGGACATGGTCTCAACACGCACATTAAATGATCATCTTGCACATTGATCAATTCCATTTGCGTTGGTGGATAAGAATAAAGCTGAATTGATCATGTATGTCATGTAAGATTGAGATGGCATACTCTCTCTCTTTCTCTCTCTCTATCTCATATAAAGAAAAAAATTGATTCAAACATGCACACGAGGGGCGAGTCAAAAAAAAAAAAAAAACTGGTTAAAATATATTTTTGGTCAATCTACTTCTATTCATATATTTTGTAGAATCCACAATTCTAATTCACTTCTTCACCACCCATTTACTTATGTTCATAAATACATTCCCAGACTTAACTTTACAATATATATATATATATTATTGCAGCGGAAGCTTACTCCAAGGATCATCAAAACGATATTTTTGGGGCTCAGTATCACGTTACCTTTCTCTACCAAACAACCAATCCAAACAGCTCCGATCCACAATCAATATATTCACCTTAGTTGCTTTTGAATCTCACCCACAAAGGGACAAGGTTATGGTTACGATTTGCAACCGCAAAGGCAAGGAGAAAGACAATCAAGAATGGACGAAGATGAGGCTGAATATACAAAGAAATTCACCGATTTTGGGCACCACAAAGGCAGCCGTTTTCTCCTCTCAAACACACACAAATCACACACATCTAGGGTAAGAAAAGAGACCATATATATAGGCTAGGTTAGGCTTTTAATTGGGCCAATAACAAAGCTAAATTGACCAAGATTCAAAACCATCCAAGTGGTAATATAATTGGACCGGGTAGAGCATTTGAACTTGGTTGTTGGTACTTATTTTACTCATCGGCCGAGGCCTATGAAATATATTCCCATGTTAACATCATAGCACTGGATTTATTGGGTATCAAAACCCAACAAATTTCTACATTGATTCCCAATAAATCTGCAAACAATCAAAACACAAAGCCAATACTTGCATAATTAAGGTAACCAATAAAATTGGGATCACAAAACTAACCTTGTGTCTACAACCTGAAACACATACCATATTTGCCCCATGTACTCACTAGGGCTAAGGTTAAGAACCCAAGTAGAAGCAAATATTCACAGTAATCAATCAAGAACAAATAAACTCGCGATAAAGATATAACATAGGATAACACATAGATCTTTCCAAAATCATGTTCACATAGAACAACATATTAACACTAAGTTAATCAATCAAATGGTCAGAACACATGCAACAAATACATAAATGACCCCACAAAAAGATCTCACCACACTTATCCTATCACATTTTGTGTTGCTCACACCTCGAAAACACATATCTCCTCTCATGGCCCATCATGCTCATTAGACTAATCACTCAACTCATGCTAACAGGTAAGTTACAATAGATCCTAAGTCCTTGGGATAATTCTTTTATCACCACATCACTTATCCCAACCTACATAGATAATAGGTCTCCACCTAGCAGAAGTGATAGAAGTGTCTCTCTCGCACTCCACCTGATGAGGGTCTCTTCACAAATAAAGGATTCCAACATTTGATCACCTCGACACTCATGATCCAAATGTCACTCTCCACATCCTCGTGCATATCACCAATGCACATTCAGGCATCTATACTTTACATTACCAATAGACATCCTCACACTTAGTGCATCACAAACCCACTATGACAAATCAATACATTTGGAGACTACAACGGTTAGGGCTCAATTTAAATTGAACCACGCTCCACAAGGTTACCCCAATCACCAATGCTCAAATAATCTACAAAGGAAATGGTGGTGACACTCATAAACAGAATAAAAGAAAGAGTTGGTTACTTCACTACACTCACAAAGAGGAACAAGATAACCCTACATGGCTGTCTCGTACAATCTTACAAATTACACAGGCTCACATAGATAAAGGAGAAAACGGCTGGCCCTCTTTCTTCTCACTACCACTCTCTCACACCACTCACAGCGCAAATGGAGTACGCTACAAATCTCAACCCACTGTATATGCAAAGACATTACACAAAGTAATAAAATAACTCTAATTCATGCAGTTACACACATAAACAAATTGAAAGTGCAACATATCAATGCTACAAAATTAAGCAATCGCATACATGCATAAAGGATAACACATAGATTCACATGCAGTAACTATGTTTACTATCAATAAACCTTACTAGGGTCATCACTCGACCCAATAACTACATTCGTCACACATCTCTCATTATCTTTCCTTTTATTATCATTCATAGGGCAATCTCTTTCAACATATCCAAATTTGCCAAAGTTAAAACACTTCTTACTTTTCGCACTAGCCTTAGGCCTACATATGACATCAATACCAAATAATGATCACAAGCAAAGTAAAGATATAATTCACACAGAATAGTCAAATAAACTTTCCTAAGGTCATATGCAATTCTAACGGTATAGAAACGTTGGCAACAAATTCACAAATAATTTAAGACAAATAATTCCTAGATTTAGAAACAAGTAATGGTTACCCTTTTACGATAACCACAATTCTAACATCACCCTACACGATAACTTCTAATGCAAAAAATAAATTATTATCCTACACAATAACGATAACTGCAATAATAAAAGGGAAAGAACATGATATCGAGCAGACCAATCTGAATCCGTAAATATTGAGAGATGTGAATTTATCACTTAGGACCACCACTAGTCATTCTAAAGTCTCCAACAACTGCATCAACCAATCAACCACGATCGAATCTCAAACGTGTGAAGAAAAACTCTGTCTAGATTCCACTGTATAACCTAAAACAGAAAAGTAATAATACCAAAATGTCATAAATGATATTAAGAAAAAATTGTCTGAAGAGACCTCCGTTTGCAGACGTCTCACGCGTCGTCGCCTCCGATCACGCACCTGACCTCCAGGACCTCCTCTGCCTGCAAGTTACGTTAGTGGTCTCGATTTCACCAAAAGTCTTCTGGATTGCCCGTAAATCACGAAAACAACTACGAATTTTGGGCAATTTTCAAACAGTTTTTCGATCTATATTTCTACTTCATTTTTGGATGATTTTTGGTCAGTTTCACAAGACAAATCCACCACCTTGAAACTTTGATACCAATTTTTGCAGAAGCTTGTTTCAAGGGTTGTCAAAACGGTGTTTTCTGAGCACAGTATCACGTTATATTTTTCTACCAAACAACCAATTCAAACAGCTCCGATCCACAATCAATATATTCACCTCGGTTGCTTCTAATCTCACCCACAAAGCGACAAGGTTATGGTGATAATTTGTATCCAGAAAGGCAAGGAGAAAGCCAATCAAGAATGGACGAAGAGGAGGCCGAATAGATAAAGAAATCCACCGGTTTCGGGCACCACAAATGTAGCCGTTTTTCCTCCTCTATGGCAGCCGTTTTCTCCTCTCAAACACACACATATCACACACGGCTAGGGCAAGAAAAGGGACCATATATATAGGCTAGGTTAGGCTTTTAATTGGACCAATAACAAAGCTAAATGGACGAAAATTCGAAGTCATCCAAAAGGTAATATAATTGGATTGGGTAGAACATTTGGACTTGGTTGTTGGTACTTATTTCACTCATCGGCCGAGGCCTATAAAATATATTCACATGTTAACATCATAGTCTGATATTTATTGGGTATCAAAACCCAATATATTACCAAATGTTTAGTTACACATTGTAATTTCTTCTTGCTTTCTTTTCACGTGGGACTTTGTTCCCTACTTCAATATTATAAATCTGCTCCCACAAAATATTTTCTTATTGTAGACAATTCCCCCCTTGCGATTCCATTTTATTTCCTCGGACATCCGAGGTTACATCCAATGTGAAACAAGAAAATATATATTCGTGCAAGAATCAATTATGTTCTTCTTGGTTCCATAGATGGCAATCCAAGCATATCTCATCAAACAATGTAGACTTGACATGTTCCTCGAGGATTGAGAGACGTTGATTATCATTGTAACTATACATGAGAGGAACCATTCTTGCAACATTAAGAGAAGCCTTTGTGATAGATGATGCTGATAATTGATTTAGACGAAAACTCTCCTTGTTAAGCCGTTTCCATTCACTTGATATCAGATTGTTAACATGCTCTCTTGCTTGTACAATAGACGATCCTCGGTGCTCTTTCATGTAGCATTCTACAAAAGAGCCATCTTTGCCGTCTTGTTGCTCATCCTGCAACAAAAATTATTATTACAGTTTGCAAATTGTTAAACTGTATCATCTAAGAGTTGAAGAATCGTCACATTTATTAATTTAAAAGGCATACTCGTGGAGATTGAATTCATTTTTTAAAAAGGTCTCACACAAGCAAAATTGTGTATAATGAATGCGCTTGACTAGTAGAATGTAATGAGCAGGGAGAGCCCATGGTTTATGTGTCTTTGAAGTATCTGCCTAGTAAATGGTCAAGATGAAAAAATTGTAACTTAGTGCTTCTTCGAGTGTGTTTAAATTAAAATTTAAACAGAGGTAAGTTGGGGGTTCATAGAATTTGTGGTTAAATAGTGTGTTTGACTAGCTTAACTTTTTTAATTGAAGCTTTGCCAAACATGAATTTTTTTTCATTTTAAAGCTTTCCAGATACTTTACAGAAGGATTCTCCTACATGTACATAAAGATTTACATAATAAATTACATAATACCACATGGCACTCTATCATTTGTCAGTTTAAAACACAATCAAATTTTCTTCCAATTTTTTTCCTTCTACATCATATTATGTAATCCATTATGTACAAGTAGCAAAATCCTTTACGGAATTCTCTCAAAGACCAATTTTCATGTTGTCTCCTCCAAACCGTTTCTTCATAGATTGTGTTTGTCTTCTGCAACTTAAGTGGTGGTAAACTTGAACTCAATACTTTTTGTGTGCTTTAATAGTATATGATGAATCACCTTATTTAAGAATTAAGCTCACAAAGAAGAAACAAATTTATTTATTTAAAATTTGGTATTTGTTTCATAGAACTTTTTAAAAAAAAAAATTCAACTTGTCTATTGGTTAAACTTCACTTTCAACCACATATTTTATGAGATTCACAACTTTTATAGACTTTTCAACCGTATATTTTATCAACTTTTATTAAAATCTGCTAATACTTTTATCAAAAACTTTGTTACATTGTCCATTTGTGATCAACACAAAATATTAGCATGAATGTTCTCTCGTATACTATGGTGCTTAAATATCAAGTCTATTACCTTTGCACTTCCTAAGTCATCCCAAAGACGTAGAATTGTTGAAACTGAGGATGTAAGGTCTGATATATCTTCCAAATGGACTGCATTTCCAGTTGATCCTACGACATTCGTAAGAAAGAATGAGAAGACTAGCACGACATGCACTCCCGAGCTCACCTTTCCATTTTCTAGATACTCATCGGCTTTTGGCAACTCGTGAGAAGCAAACCATTTTGATTCTACCAGAAACGCATTACACAAACTTGCCCACTACAAAATTTGAAATTTGTTAATTGTCATATTGCTATAGACAATTTGGAATATAAAAATTGTTAGATAGATACGAAATGGAATAATAGATACGTTTGTGTCTAATTACGCAACTAAATTATTATGGAAATATTTTGAGACTTTCAGGAAAATATCATGTTAAAGGATAAATTTTATATCAGTTAAATACCAAAGTATAAAATAACATATAAGGATTTGAGCTACTCATTTTAACAAGGTTGACCTTTAAAGATGAACGGACAATTTCATGTGATTAAGACTCAAAACGAGCATATGAATTTCAAGATTGATTTTCTTAAACAAGACATCATTTTGCGAAAGATTTTTAAGAGATAAATATCACATCTTTTAAATAACGAAGTATAAATCAACATAAATAGGATTGTGTTATTCCTTGTAACAAATTGACATTTTAAAATAGAAAACAATGTCCTAGTATATCACTCATATATACCGTTTCCTGGTATATCAATCATATATACCGTTTTCCTTAGGTAGTCAATAGGGTTGTATCCGTGCTTTCTGTAGATTTTGTAGCCAATCTCATTCGTGGTATTAATAAGTGCCTTGCAACATATCTTCATGTACTCTGGCAAGTTTTCAATGGCAGCATGTTCCCATCTGAATAAAATAGTTGGATGTGATCTTGTTAATATTGTAGACAATCGTATACCAGTTGAACTAAAAACTTATTATTAAAGATGAGAGAAACTTATTTTTACAAAAGACGTCACGGTTATTCATACCTGTTTATGGCTTCTGTAAAGAGGGTGAGTTCATCGGGTTTCCCATAGAGATCGAAGATGTCATCTATATAGTATATAAAGGCAATGGATTTTGTTAGGTCGATCCTTTGCTCCGACAAGCTGGGATCAGTCATTGCGGCAAGGGACCATATATACCATTTTGTTGGTTGGTCCCTGGCCAGCTTCAACTCCTTGGCTAAACCAAGTTCTTCCCACCACCTAAATTCACAAGAATGTTATATAATTTTAGTACGCACACACACACACACACACACACACTAATTCTGACAAGTCTTACGTGGAAATTTGAAGTAATTCCTGTTGGTATATGCGTTGGACCATACAAAAATCCAAACTGGCGAGCTCTTTCAAGGGTTTTTCGCATTTATTTATGCCTTCAAAAGATTTTTTAAGATGAAAATTGGCAGTCAATCTTGCAACACTCTTGTGATAAGGATACATCAATGTGTGACTAACAATTTCTGAGTCTAATTCTGGCAAACGTTCAGAGAGAATCTGGCTAGTATACTTTGCTGCTTCATCAAGTATATCTTCTCCTTGTAAATTTAGCTGTGAAGCTTCATATAATTCCATCAATCCTCGGACATCTCGTCTTAGGTGTCCTTTGAACTTTCCATCCTTGCCCTTGAAATTGTGAAAGACATCTGTATCATCACAAGTAAAGTATTGCTGAAAAGAGGAAACAGATTTATTTATTTATTTAAAATATGTTTTTAACTAGTCTTGTCAAGTGTATGCTGTTTTTATTTTTTATGAAAAGCCTAACATGTGGACAATTATTATAAATGGATGACGACTAGTCCTGTATTTACATAACCTTCCTCCTTTGATAACATGTTAAATCATCTCATCTAAAATTATGGATTGTTTGAGAGGGATAAACTTAGTTATTTAAATTATATTGTCAACACAGAATAATAGTACTACCTGCAGGTACGGGGTATCCTTCTTGTCTCAATAATCTGAAAAGAAGTGAAACGTCACGCAGACTGTAGAATCCAAACACAGAAATGCTGGTTGCGACATAATGTCCCCGAAGAATTGTTTCAATCTCCTCTTGAAAATGGTGGTCGATTGCTAGCCTCTGGATGGCATTGATTAAAATTAAACTTTCTATTGGATCTTCTTCTTTGGATTCCAAAAGTAATTGCTTAATATTCTCCAGTTTCCGTTTATGTACAATATCAAATTCATCCTGCAAATAAAAGATGATCACTGTCTACTTAAGAAAAACATGAAAGAGTACTACATGAATGCGAATCAATCATGGCAAGAAATGCAAAAAATTTGTGATGAATATTACCATAAAACTGTGTCCATTCTGGTATTCACGTTGTATGGAGAGGTTAGTTGTTGCTATAAGATTTTTGTCGATTCTCCATTTCGCACAAGTAGTTTTACCCGCAATACGAGAAAACAATTTAGTCTTTCCAATTTCGGCAATGTTGGTTAGAAAATTAGGACAAGGGCTTGGAAATAGTGGAACAAAATTGCAAACTGCCATGGAAACTTTTGCTGTAGAAATATATTGAGATATAATTAGCTTGTGAGTGAATGGAATGATGACCAAGAGTTATATAGAACTAAGGTTCTAAAATGTGTAATACGTTTTAATCGAGCATCAAGCATATACTTGTTTATGCGAAGCATATACATAATTATGCGTCTTCCAATTTTTAATATAATTTAAATATCAAGTGTTTTAAATGGCGAACTTGGACCTATGCACTAATTTAGCGGTCAACGAAAGCTTTGACCATTTTAAAGCGCGCCTTGGCACGCATTATCATTAATTTTTTAACACTACATAAAGTTTTCAACTTTTTGATTAATTGGATTTTTTTTTTTTTTTTTTTTTATTGAAGGAGGGCGGCACCTCCGAGGTTTTATTAATATGCCCTCACTTGTGGCGGAGGAATACCGTGGTTACACGTGGAATCGACGAAAGCATTAAATAAGGAAGTACTACTTCCCTTACAGTGAACATGAATGCTAAAGAATAAATATTAAAACAGTAAATAAGAAAGTACTACTTCCCTTACAGAACCACTAGGAAACTAGACATGGAGACTCAAAAGAAGCCCCTACTCGACCTCCATCTCACTTCCTCCAATACGCCACCCCCATCATATCTAGGCGAAGTAATCCTCGGGCAAGCCTTGGCAATTCTATCCAAGTATTAAAGCGTTTCGACAAGCCTTTAGCTTCCAATCCAGCTAAACAATCCGCCACTTGATTTCCCTCTCTCCATTGATGTGTCACTTGATAGTCAAATTGCTGTAATAGATTCAAAAGATCATCCCAGAAATCCCATAGATACCACAGAGAGCATTTCAGAGATGAAATCCATGAAACAACCACTGATGAATCACTCTCGATGTCAATATGGTTTACACCCAATTCTCGACAAAGTTTTAAACCTTCAATGAGTGCTCTCAATTCAGCTTCATTGTTGGTCCCTTCACCAAAATAAACACTAAAAGCTGAAACCAGTCCACCTCTTACATTCCTAATCACACCTCCCCCGCCGATCTGTCCAGGATTCCCAAGACTACTTCCATCTACATTGAGTTTCACACGATTTTGATGTGGTTTTTTCCATGAGACCACTTGAATCTGCTTTGTTCTGATAGGTACTTGAGGTACCTCCAGCATTCAAAGCACACCCTCATCTTGACTAGTTAGCAATTTGGCACTCGTCAGATTAAGAGAAACCTGTTGTAACCAAAATTTAATAGATAAGACCACGTCCTCAACAGATTCAAACTTGCCCTCCATTCTTGCTCTACATCTTCTTGTCCATAGTCTCCAAGTAATTAAGCTCGGGAGTAACCCAGTCAGGCATCCCACCTTTGATGATCTTCTTGCTCGTGCCCACCATAAATTTATTCTCTCCATCCAGTTTTGTCCTGCCCTCCATCGCACACCCATTAAGGCTCCGACTCTCCTCCACACATTGTCTGCAAATTCTCCTGAACTTAGAACATGTGACGCATTTTCCTCGTGTCCTATGGAGCAACAATCACACTTTGAAGCAAGGCTGATGCCTACAGACTTAATGCGTTGATCAACACTTAAACTCCTATTAAGAGCTTTCCACATGAGCACAGAGACTCTTTTAGGCAAGGCGTTATTCCATATCCAGGATGCCCATTCAACTTGTTCAGCCCGCACCCTCACCACCTCCCAAGCCGATTTAGCAGTAAATAATCCATGTTTATTTGGTTTCCAAATCAGTAGATCGTTTCCCCTTCTTCGAGTGCCAACCTGGGATACAATTTCGTAGGCTAGAGTTCCACCAACAAGGTCTCTCAGTCGATCCATGTCCCAACCATTATCTAAACAAATTTCCTTGATTTTGAGTGTTGGTTCTACAACATGCGCTACTTGTGCACATAGGGGGCCCTCCCCAATCCATTTATCAAACCAGAACGAGCAAGATCCATCCCTAATCTTCCATTGGCTGTGTTCAATCACCTCAGGCAGACAATTTTTCACTGACCTCCAGAATCGAGTCCCGGAATTGCTTAAATTAGCTATATCCAAAAACCCATGTTTAGAGTATTTAGCTCTAAAAAACCTTGCCCATAGAGAATCTGCAGATAAGAAACGCCAAGCAAACTTCATGTGTAAAGCCCGTTGAACATCCTCAAAATTACGAACCCCAATCCCTCCCTCTAGCACAGGACGACATAGTTTGTCCCATGAACACCATTTTTTCCTAGTTCTTCCATTAATTTCACCCCAAAAAAAGGATGAGAGAATTGAGTTTAACCTCCTATACACAGATTTAGGAATGCTTAACACCGATATTAAGTGTATGGCCATACTCGAAAGGACATGGCGAAGAAGCACTAACCTTCCCCCTTGTGATAGTAAACACATTTTCCATCCAGCAATTTTTCTCTGAATTTTACTTGTTAGAAGTTCTAAATGTCGAGCACTAAGCCTTCCTTGGACAATCGGCACCCCCAAGTACGACATAGGAAATTGGCCCTCTTTGAAACCCATCTCCCGTATGATATTGCCTTTTTGTTCCAGAGAGCTTGTTTTAGGGAAAAAAAATGGCCGACTTTTCTTTGTTGATAAGCTGCCCAGACCAATCTTCATACGTATGTAACACCTCCATTAGACCTTTCATCGACTTTTTACTCCCATTAGTGAATATAACAAGATCATCTGCATACATTAGGTGAGAAACCAGAGGAGCACCTCGGGGATGAGAAAAGCCCCCAATTCGCCCAGCATCAAAGTTTTTTTTCAGCAACCTAGTAAGAACCTCCTGCATAATAATGAAGAGATAAGGAGAGAGGAGGTCTCCCTGCCTAAGACCACGTGTGGACTTGAAAAAGCCTTGAGTAGTACCATTCATCATAATTGAATACCACGGCTTCGTTATACACTGATCAATCAAGCGACAGAAAGTTTCTGGAAAGCCAAAGGTCTGTAGCACATGCCTCAAGAAGCGCCAATCCACCCTATCGTAAGCCTTCGCCATATCCACCTTTACCATCACATTTCCCCCGCGCACCTTTTTATTCATAGACTGTACCATCTCTTGTGAAAGGGCAATATTTTCAAAAATGCTTCTCCCGGCAATGAACGCCCCTTGCTCAGCTGAAATAAATCTTGGAAGTAAGGTAGCCATCCGCGACACCAAGATTTTTGAAAAGATTTTATAGACTACAGAACACAAACTTATAGGTCTGAATTTGTCAAAACTCGTTGGCATCTCCACTTTCGGGATGAGGACAATATAGGAAGCTGTGTAAAATCGAGGGAGCTCACCACCACCAAAGAAGTCTTGTGCAGCTTCGATCACTTCCTTTTTAACAATATCCCAACACTTTGTAAAAAAGCTAGACCCGAACCCATCCGGGCCAGGTGAACTATCCATGGAAATCGTAAAGGCAGCTTCTTTCACTTCCACCTCACTCGGCATAGCACAAAGGAACTGACCCTCCACCTCGGTCACGGTTTTCTCAATCAAGCTAGATAAATTCGGTACTGCCCCCACGTGTTCCTCAGTAAGAAAGTTCTCAATGTACCTTACTGCCTCCATGTGTATTTGTTGGGGAGAAGATAATCTAGTCCCATTCTCCAGTAACATATGGTCCAGCATCCTATTTCTGCGATGTTGAGCAATTACTGCATGGAAAAATTTTGTGTTGTTATCCCCCTCCCTAAGCCATTGCTTCTTAGCTATTTGAGCAAGCCTAATTTCTTCTCGTTTCTGCCATTTCGCAAGCTCAATGTTGGACTCCAAAAATTCTTGTTCCCTTTCATCCGAGAAACCCTCTTGTAATGACTTTTCTAGAATCTCCACTCTTTCTTGAAGCTCTGATATTGTGTGGTCCACCCTGCCAAAAACTTGTTTGTTCCATACTTTGAGAGCTGCTTTAGTCCTTTTCAACTTTGCAGCCAGTCTCTGAAGACCACCTAACTCCATATCCTGGCTACAGTCTTCCCAAGCTGCCTTCACACTCCCCAAGAAGGATTCGTGTTCACACCACATACGCTGGAAACGAAAAGGTGGGGGACCATATGAGGCGCTGGGTTGCTTAAGATATATAATCAATGGACAATGATCGGATGTCTCCTTAGCCAGCACTTTCTGTCCCATATTCGGATACAATCTAGCTGCCATGGGATTAGATAGGGTCCGATCCAACCGAGCCCAGCTTCTTGCCATTCCATGTTGTTCGTTGCACCAAGTAAACTTCTTCCCCTCCGAATGTAGTTCTAACAACCCGCATCTATCAATACAGTTATTAAAATCCTCCATCGCAGCCCTAGGTCGTGGTTGCCCACCCCTTCTCTCCAAATCATTCCTAATGATATTAAAATCCCCAGTAACAAGCCAAGGTAATCCACTAACCATAATACTCTCCAACTCCAGCCATAGCGACCTCCTCTCTGAGGCAATACATTTTGCGTAAATGAAAGACATCATCACTGTACTTGGTCCCTTTGTAAAGATACCATGCATAGCCTGATTCGATGCTCCTACCCAATTTACTGTGAACTCTTCCCTCCAGAAGACCCAAATCTTTCCCTCCTCTTGCTCATTGGATTTACAATTTGCAAACTTTAATTTTCTGGCCAACAAACTCATTTTACTCCCACTTTGAAACGGCTCTAGCAGTGCCAAAATAGCCACATTATGTTTACGCACCAAACTACAGATCCTCCGCCTTGACGTGCCCACCCCCCGTACATTCCATATCAAAACTTCATCCATCATAAGTTCAGCCGTGCAGGGCGTGCTCGCACCCTATGCGATAACCTTACGGAATGACCCTTATCTTTCATTTTCGATTTTCTCTCCAATCCCGGATCAGAATTACACTCGGCATATCCATCCTCATTCATCTCCCCATCAGCCCCACCATCTGTTAAATTTCCAGCCATATTTCCATGTTCTTCGGTATCACTCCCGTCTCCCCTTCTCGATCTGTCTTCCGTTTCCACTACAACATTTGCAATTGTATTTGTTTCCTCACTAATCACTTCCTGGTATGGGTTGAGTTGTTCTCTCGTTCCATCACCCGCAGGTTCTACTTCTCCTTCCTCTAACCTCTCAACATGATTGTCAGTTGAGTTTTTCTTGACAACCAAATCATCTCCAGTCCCCAACTGAAACATAGAACTGTCTTGACTTTGAGCTACATTCTGTGATTGTTGAGAAACTGCCTTGTCCTCACCAGTAGTTGGGTCGTTTATCACACAGCCATTCTCAAGTTTTTCCTGATACTGACCAATTAACTGATGGCAATCTTGAGTCCCCCTTGACTTACCAAAGTTTAAATTCTCCTCTTCCGCTCTGGGCTTCTTTGTTCCATTCAGCGCGGCATCTTCGTTTTTCGCATTACCACTCAATTCCGCACCATCGGTTTGTTTGGAGCCGCTCGGGTCGGCATCATCAACATGTTCTGTCTCCAGCCTCTCCCCCTTTCGTATTTTCCGCCATTCCCGTCTCTCCTTCATAATCGGTTCATCTATCTTATTTTTTCCGGTTAGTGATTTTATGAAAATATTTTTTTTATTTTTTTTTTTACTTTTTGGCAATCCAAACAAATTTTAATACAGATTGTAAAAAAATTGTCCCAAAAAGTAACCATTTGTATGAAAAACAAAGCCAAACGGATTAGGTGGAAAATTATACAAATCAAACACCATTAATTACAATTCCCTCTAAAACAAATTCTAGGCAAATCACTTCCCTGCTAAATATTTTATTTGTCATCCATTTTTCATTTTTCTATCAAACGAACCCTAATTGATTTTTGTTCATAAAACTACTGTTGTCCCATGTGTAATGTGTTGCTAGGGCAACTGTCAAGCTAGCTGACCATAATAATTTTCCTGTCAATAAATGATCACAAAGTTAGGCACGATCAAAATAGCTTTTGGAAACAAGTCTGGTTTAGTATTCACTAATTGATTTTTGTTCATAAAACTACAGTTGTCCCACGTGTAATGTGTTGCTAGGGCAACTGTAAAGCTAGCTGACCATAATAATTTTCCTGTCAATAAATGATCAAAAAGTTAGGCACGATCACAATAGCTTTTGGAAACAAGTCTGGTTTAGTATTCACTTATTGATTTTACATGGTACGTGAATATGAGGGATAGATCGAAATCTATGTGCCTTTTGTACAACTATTGATGTATAATATGAGGGGCCAACATCTTTCATTACAATAAAAGAAATGGCAGAATTATATGTACAAGTTGCTATATTTTATTATCCTTTTTTTTTCTTATTTTATACATCTCTATCCACATATTACTACATTTGTTAATTGTCTTGACCTTATTCTCTAAGGGTGAAAGCAAATTCTAATAAGGTCGATGATTTGGTATTGAAAAAACTATGCATGGATGGAAATCCCACAAGTCAATCCATCTGTGCACAATAAATTCAGTCCCATTTAGAATCTTCAGAGATACCTCCTAGGATAACTTTACAAATTACATGTACTATTCAAGCAGTTTGTATTCTTTTCCCAATATATGTATATGTATATGTGTGTATATAAATGCACAGTCATGTCCTTTATTTCTCCTCATAATTTGTGCAAATCTATTGCTAAAGCTTTCATATTGATAATAGTGTAAGTTTTATTTGGTAAACAGCACAGCAATCACAGACAAAATCTATAACAAATCTTGGTACATGACTTGCAACAACTGCTATGACGATCAAATGCTGATTTTGGAGAAATATATCTTTGTATTTTTTGCAAGAATCTCAATTCTAAAGCTACTTCTCAGTAAAATATACTATCTACTAATCATACTTTCTATTTTTCTTTATGGAATATAGGGCACCAATTTATTATGCATTACTGTTCTAATTCTCGTTATTTTTTTCTCATGTCTTCATTTACTAATATTCAATTCTTATTCACCTGAGGGCTAGAGCATATGTGCAACTGTCACATGTTACCAAATCGCTAAATGCAAATGTAATTGGTGAACCAACTAAAAAATTGTTGTTTACAAATGCACAATCCCTAACGGGGAAAATTAACTCTGTAAGAATTTCAACCTAACTTATACATTTTGCCATTCCATAAATGATTTACTAAAGTAATATTTGTAGAGATGTCATTCAAAAAATGTAAAATACTGAAAGAGTATTCTATTTGAAAGCAACGCAAACTGAACCTATTTCATCAAGTTACAGATTTGACATCATCTCTATAACAAATTTATAGCATACAAGTCCAAGAGAACAAAGCCAACCAAATGTTGATGCTCAAATTATGATTACAACAGTTGGGAAAAGTACTGATGCGGACTCTCAAGAAGATTGGTCACCCCTCCGGTAAAGAAAGCTCTTTTTAAGTCTTCGGATCATACCTCAAGTTCAAAGGTGGATTCTGATAAAAAAACATGGGTTCAGAAATCTCTGGCACAAATCCATTTACTCAAAAAGAAAAAATGGAGTAAATGATTATTGAAATGTTTTGGGAAAAAAATCTTTTGAAAACAACCTACCATGTTACTTTGCAGCTTGTCCTACTATTCTCTTTTGCTAACTACATATAATTAGAAACTTTCAAAAACATGTTACTGTTGATAAATGATGTATGTAGAACATGATACCAACATCATTCATGCTAGAAACAAGTTTTTGTTTAATTTGTCGTGCATGGCTAGATAAGAGAACAGATGATGTATCTTTTGCAGTTGTTAACACTAATAAAGCCAGTTTCTATTTTTCTTGTCTTCCTTTTACTTTAATCCAAACAAATAAATAGCTACAATGTGCCTACCAATAAGTAATTCATTTCACATTTAAGCACCTAAACATACACGATGTATTGTAACATAAAATGATTGCATCATTTCTTATATTTACTTGTCAAAACTAACCAGCAAATAATTCACATACAGTATGCAATTATGAAAAAATAGCAATTTGCCAACAATTCCATCGTTTCTTGGACTTTTGAATCACATTCAATTCATGTGCTAATCAAAACAAAATTTATACAAAACTCGTACAACGCACATAACATCGACTAGCACTTACAGATAACTCGATGGAAGAACTCATTTCTTCGCATTACATTAGTATTATATTATATATAGATAAATGATATATTAATATGTAGCTTACTTTATGTTAAGAAATAATGACATTGTAAATCAATTTACAAATCCAATTTAATTTTTAGGACCTACCATAAAATTATAAACCAAATAATTGATACATCATGTTACAAATGTTTTACATAAACAAAGCAATGATAGTTAAGAAACGATAGTTTCTCATATTATATGTATACACCGAGATCTTCCAACCATTTCTTGCATTAAAAACAACACGTCTTGGACCTTTGAATTTGCAAGCACACATAGTAAAATCGTATGTTTGACGAGGCAAAAAAAATTTCCTTTGTCATTCACATGGTACTGTGAATTAGTATTTCTTCTATAATTTTTTTGGTTTAGTTTAAACTAACATTGTTTTAGTCAATTTAGATCAAGTGTCGTGTTTATATTATATTATTGAAAAGTAAGAACACGTTAATTCAAGAAGACATCAATTTTAAATTGCTAATTAACATAAGATATTGGTGCATTCAATAAATTGACGTAGTTACTCAAAACTGGACGCAAGAAACAAGTACATAGTTATTGTTCCTAATTGGGGGTTAAAAAAATTAAATAAATAAAACCTATTTATTGATGTTTTTTTTTCCCCTGATTGCTGTTCTTTTTTTTTTTTCTTTGTTTTATAACAAAGATCCCGTAATTAAAATATATATCTAGAACGCCTTGACATATTTAATATGTTAAATTGAATAAGATTAATAAGATAAAAATGTTGTATATTATCCCGTCTTTAATAGTATTGTTGTTTAGTTTTGATTTGAAATGCTTTAAGACTTGTATAATAATGTCGTAAAAGATTGCCTTCTTTTTTATGTATTCTTTGTAAATGGAATTACTCCAATGTTGGATCGAATCAACTCTATCTACCTAAAATTGACTCGCAAGTCATGTTCATGAACTGGTCCACATTTGAAAATGACAAACAAGCTACTTTACAATACATATAAATTAATATATATTAAGAATAATAAAATTATAGTTTTTTTTATCTTCTCTAAACGTGATAGTCAATAAATAAGAATCTAAGTAGTTGGTAGTCATTTACTGCAATATCGAAGTGGGTTCGCATTTAATGTTCAAAAGGTGGACCTTGATTGTGTTGCCCTCTTGTAAAACAAAAATGTGACTGATAGTTATAAAGATAGATATTCTGATAATTATTTAAGAAAAAAACAGGCTTGAAGAAAAAGTAGTTAGAGATCCCTCTACATGTCTAAATTAAGCTTCATTGTCATGATTTAATCTTCCAAAACATAAATGAAAGTTTATAAGAGATTCATCAACACAAGATTAATGCATATAAGTGGCTAGCCAACAACCTTTTATATTTTTTCGTGCCATTTTATTGTTGATGTTTTTCATTACTGTCGAAAATAAATTAAAAAACTTAAATGTGGGAGTGAAATTTTGAGCGTGTTTGGAGAATCATCGCTTGAAACCTGCATGTGCACGATATCATGAATAAGAAATAGTATGTGAATTAATACAGTATTATTTGCACAAGGGCTTGTATTTTGCTCTAAAATACATAAAATCTTACATTAACCGAATTAACCAAGATTTTAGATTTTTTTTTTTTAACTAAAAACTAACTAAATCGAACTAAAGGTTGAATGAAAATTTGGAGAAGTTTCAAATATGAAAAAGGCACTAGGGCTTTGACTCCACCTATGTTTTTTTCACTTAATTCTCAATTTCTCGTAATCAACCACTACTATCTTCAATTGATGATCAATGTTTCTATGTGTCTAACAATCTCTTGTGAGTTGGATTTAAACCTATTTTACTATGAACATCCTATTATCTCTGTGGAATTTGCAAATAATCAAAAACACAATCTAGGCTAGAATATTTAATTAAAGATCACATAAAGTATAATGGTATATCTCTATTATGATGATTGCTACGGGTGCTAGAATTTATTTTCAACATTTTGAAAGCAAAATAAATCATAAGTCATTCAAATACTGATCAAGTATTTGAAAGTCATTAAATAAGACTTAGCTACATATATTCAAATATTTCAAATACACAAGGCTTGAGCTCGATATCACCGGATAAAGAAAAGTGAAGGAAAAAAAAGGTAGTTGAATCTTTAAGCATGAATGTCAAAAACCCCTCAATCTTCTTATTCTTTAAATGCCAATCCCTAGATGTAAATTTGAGTATTTTTTTATCTTCTTCAAGATCCCAATATATTGTACAAAGTTCTAGTATACACTACAACATAAATGGCATTTTGCAATATGCAAAAGGCAAAAAATTAGTTGAGTATTGGTAAATGGATCTATCACAACATTCTAATAAGTAAATGTTGTCATTGATTAATATAATTTAGCTTAGACAATATTTTTTAAATGCATGTTATTAATGTCGCATTTCACAACGTTTATTGACTATGCTAAAAGTTTCATTTTTTTCAACGTTTTCTGAACGTTATTAAAATCTGGATCTATAGCAACGTTCAGTGACTGTTACTGAAACTCTTAATATATAACATATTTCAAAGTTCATTTACTATTGCAAAAAGTTTCATTTTTGCAACTTATTTAAACGTTGTTAAAATCTGGTTTTATGGCAATGTTCAGTGTCTATTCTTGAAACTTTTAATATATAGCATTTTACAATGCTCATTGATTGTTGCGAAAAGTTTCATTTTTTGCAATATTTCTTAAACGTTGTTAAATTCTAGTTGTTAAAACTCTTAATATATAACATTTTGCACTGTTCATTGAGTGTTGCCAAAAGTTTCATTTTTTGCAACATTTATTGAATGTTGTTAAAATCTGGTTCTATAGTGACGGTCAGTGTCATTGCTAAAACTCTTAATATATGTAGGCCTCCATTTAAGGTGAAAAAATTGAGTTTAAATTGATCTAGAAGTCCTACCATAATGAAAATTCTGAGTGTTGAATCAGAAATTGCTTAAGCAACAACCCTTAGTTGCACAAACAACTTATTTCTGCTCATTTTTCCTTCTTTTGCTGCTTGAGAAAGGGGGATCTGTATTGATTGAGCAGCTAGCTGGGATCTTTTTCCTTTTTCTTATTATTTCGTGCCTTGGCCCTTCTTTACAAGATCATATTTCACTTTAAAACAGGGACGGATCCACATGGGGTCAACTGATGCCATATTTTCTTTTTGTTTTTTGTTTTTTTTTTTCCTGGAACTTTTTTCCCTTCTCTCACTCCCTCAAATCGAATTCAAGAAAATCCAGAAGAAATATCCCTTCATCCAACAATGGGAAAAAGAGATATCCAGGAAAAAACAAACTCAGTAGAGAGAGAAAGATCAAGAAAGGGAAGAAAAACACTATTATATTTTCCTCTTCCTCTCTCTTCAAACACAGAGATGTAGGGAGAGAGAAATGGAGAAAGTTAAAAGCAAATGATTTATCAAAATTTCTGTCCTCCGGTCAAAGCTTCACTACCAAATCATTATTCATGCCGATCATTTTTCTTTTAGTTGAATCTGGGCCATTTATCCGTCAGCATGGGTGGAGGAGCAAAATGGAGATTGTTTTGAAATGACGAAAATGGAGCTGGATGTTTCTGGAAATTACGAGGTCTGAAATTTTCAAACTTGGGTTTAATAGTTGAATCTATTTTTATTTTTTTTATCTAAATCAAACTTGGGTTTAATAGTTGAAGGTTCCAAAGCCCAAAAAATTAAGGAATGTTTGTTATAACACTATAAAGAAACACAATTATAAGAAGAGTGAAAAAGAGAGAAAAATAAAAAGAATCAAAACTCAAATATTTATTTTATTATAATAATGAACCATATATATAAGATTTTATTGTGAGTTACCAGTTGAATTTAAACTAGTAGAGATCATGACTCTTGAATAGCAAATTCAGACATATATTATTGATATGCGCACGCATAAAGATTTTGAAGGGTTATGAGGCCTTAATGATCTTGCGAAAGTTGGTTGTGACAAAAAAAAATGAGGTGTACCCACTAGTTTACAAGCTTGTAACATTGACGTTATTTCTCTCAGTTGTTATTGCTACGGTAGAGAGAGTATTTTCTGTAATGAAGAATCAAGATTGTCAAGAATCGACTGCGTGATCGGATGGGAGATATATGGTTAAGTGATAGTTTGATTATATCGAGAATGATGCATTCGACAATATTAATATTGATATAATTATACGGCATTTTCAGAGTATGAAAACGCGTAGACTGCAATTGTAGTAGTGTACTAACTTATCTTCATTAATAATATGTTGTTTTAAAAAAAATGTATTTCAATTTTTGACCCCACATCATCAAATGTCTGGCTCCGTCCCTGCTTTAAAACATCTCTGGATTATATCTTTCACTTCTATACATCCTCGAATTTTGTGTATGGATCTTCACTTTAAAACCTCATCTACTTCTCATTTCATGACAATTTCAAATGTACTCTAGTTCGAATATTTCGTCCTAAAAAGCAAAAACAAAAAAAAAACAAATAAACAAACAAACAAACAAAATAAAATAAAATAGAACAACTCTAACATTCTCGAAACAATAACAAAAAGTCCATATTAGGAGACCAAGATAAGTATCTAAAATACACTTATGAGTACTACTTTTTTACGTGCTTATGAATAGTGAGTTGTGAATCTTACGAATTGTTGGAATTAAAAATATGTTTGACCAACTTAAATAGTGAGTTATTTAATAAGTTGTGGATCTTTCGAATTGTTAAAACAAAAAATATGTTTGATCAATTTAAAAAAAAGTTAGGCTTTGCCAAACTTGAACTTAAAACTATGGCTATGAAGATGATTTCAATTTTCAAATAAATGATTGAAAAGGGTGTCCCCTGCAAATAATTGAATTAAAAAGAACCAAGAAAGTTGGAAATGATATGAGTAGCTGGTTTTTGGCAACTTTTATTAGGACAACGTATGAAAGTGGGAAAAAAAAAATGAAAGAAGAGGTTAGGTGTGAAAGTGGACTTCCACAAACACAAAGCCATACCAATCAGTTTTTTTTTTTTTTTTTTTTTATCTGTTTTTCTTGCATCAATTTATCTGTTTTTTTATGTTTTTCTCCTTAACCTAGTTAGGTCAACCATTTGCAGAAGAACTCGCAAAAAAGTTTTAAAAAGGAAAATTATAGGAAATTTCCAACTAACTTGTTGCCTCAAGGCACAGGTAAACATTTCTGTACTATAACTTCATTAATTTTATTGTTTATTTATTTAATCTACTTTTACTTCTCTTACTTTTACGTTGCGACATATCAGATGTAATTGATTAATTAATAAGATAACTTATAAATTTAAGAAATATTTTTACTCTCTAATAATGTCTAATATCATCTGTGAAAATGTGTAGATGTATTCTCTTAACATTTCCCATAAAAAATATAAGCTGGCAAGTTGGTTGTAAACTTTAAATTAGTCAGATATGTTGATAAGAAAATCATTGCTATAAGTTATCAGCTCATGGCTTGTTTTAAAAATGCCAAACGGTATCGTTTTCTTGACAGACTATCGAATGTGCCCTAAACGTGGAAGTTCCCGAGCTTCAGTGGAAACAATAATCATTTCAGATAAAGAAATGCAAAAATATTTAGTGCCAAAACTACCTAAGAATCCAATTTGATAGATTAAAATTATGTTCCATTTTATCACAGATGCGCTACAGTAGCTAGGACCAAAGGTTATGATCGTGCAAGGGTGAGGTAAACCTAAAAACTCGTCCTCTCTAGTTAATTCTATTTTCTATAGGACAATTGACAATTGAATTCAATTTTGACCATTAATTTCATATCCGTTGTCGTGGAAATTTTCAAGAAATCTTTAATTCCAGAGTTAGAAAACAATCAAACCAACACCACCCAACCTTGGCTCGACCCAAAACTTTGCTCCTTGTCTTGTTACTTTCTACTACTCCGGTTGCCTCTCTAACCACAATCCAGTTACCCTCTTCTAGCCCACAAAGGACACAAAGAGATGGCGGTGTTTACAGTATAGAACAAAGGATGAAGAAACAATGGTTGAATCTCTCTAATCCACCCCAAAACCGGCTGCCCTTTCACTCCTCTCTCTCTCTCTCTCTCTCTCTCTCTATTGTAAACCACACACGGCTGGGACAAAACCTTACAAATGGGTATATAATATGGCTAATCGATTAGGTCGCATATTGGACCAAGAAACCAAGTTGATGGGCTGCCACTTAACCAAGAGTAAATGGGCCAACTAACTCATATGTCACTATCCAATTGGGCTCACTAACTTAGGCCAACCTAAAGCCAATTGATTGTTGTGGAAATTACACAAAATCCTACTTTAAATATTGAGAGTTCTAAAATCAGATGGGATGTTTCATTGTTCAAAAATCAGATGTTTTAAAATTTATTTAATTCTCCAACCCTAATTCAAAATCATTACTCCTCTCTCTCTCTCTCTCTCTCTCTCTCTCTCTCTCTCTCTCTCTCTCTCTCTCTCTCTCTCTCGCCGCCCCCTACGCTCTCTTACCGACGACGTCAATAGACAGCGGTGCAGATGGGCAGTGGCAACAGGCAGACGACGTAGTGAATTTTTTGAGAGTTTTTTGTTTTTGATTCGATCCATGAGCGGTGGTTACGGTCGTTGGCTGTAATGGTTGTGGTGTTGGTGTGGTTGATGTGGTGGTGTTGCCGGCGACGCAGGTGGTGGTGTTTCTCGATAAGCGATGGTTTCTCCATAATTCCCGATCTATTAAACTGTCTCTTCTCCCTCTCTAACTCCCCTCCTCTCTTTCTTCCTATGTATACGTAATGGACCGCCGTGGTGCGATTTGTTGGTTGCAGCTTGTGAAGTGGTGGTGTTGGTAGGTGGTGCCGGAGTTTTGGTTTGTGTAGTAGTGTTTTGGTTGGTGGTGCCGGAGTTTTGGTGGGTGCTGTGGTGTTGGGTTTGCTGTTATTGTGATTTTGTGGTGGTTTTGCAGTTTTGTGTGGTCTGGCGACGGTGGTGGTCGTGACAGTGGTGGTCATGTGTGGCGGCGACGGTGGCGCGATGATTGTAAGTGGTTGATGTGGCGAGATTTTTGCTAGATCTGGTGGCGGAGTGGGTTTTGGTGGCTGTGATGGTGGTAGAGGAGATGGTACTAACTGCTGTGACGTTGGTTGTGAGGAAAAGTGTGATTGTGACTTCCACTTGTGACTCGAAATTGGATATGTGACCTACATATTGTGACCGTGACTTTCAATTGTGACCAAAAATTTGATAAGTTGTGACTAAAAATTAATCCGTGATTTGTTGTGACCTATAAATAAATTGTGACAAGTAAATTTTATATATGTGATCAATGGAACAAATTGTGACCCGTGAAATTTTTGAATTGTGATCTCAGAAATGATTTATGACCTATTGAAAGTTCGATCCGTGACCTCGAAAATGATTTGTGACCTATAAATTTTTCACATGTGACCAAAGAAAAAATTGTGGCATTTAAAATTTTTGATTTGTGATCGAAAATTAATATGTGACTAATTAAATTGTGAATTTGTGACCGATGAACAAATTGTGATCTATAAAATTTTTGAATTGTGACGTAAAATAATTTTTGACATTTAAAATTTCTGATTTGTGATCGAAAATAATATGTGACTAACTAAATTGTAAATTTGTGACCAAATTATATAGATCTGTGATCTTAATATATTTAATTAATTAAATATATATTTAATTAATTAAATTATAAATAAAAATTAACAAAAATCTGATGTTTTAAAGTTGAAACTTATTTTCTTATTATTGAATTGGACCAAAGTTATACTCTTACTTATGAAAATTTTCCTTGATTGTTTTCGGGTCGAACCCAGTTTATGGTGTCGATAAATAATACGACAACTGTTTTAAATCATCGTCCGGGATTTATTGAATATCAAAACCCAACATCCTTTAACATGCAATGGTAGAAAGTTTTGTGATACTTACACTCAATTAAGGAAAATTGCATGATATAGAAAAAGTTAATAATCTTAAAGATAAATAGAATTAATTGTGAATCCAAAACAACAAACAACGATGTTTATTGTTTTTAGCCTTTACAGAACAAGTTTTTTAAATGTTGGCTTTGGAACACTTTTACATCATGTCTCGTGACTTCTAAATTATTTTAAAATTGACTAAACGTATATAATAAATGATAAATTTTGGTATACACTTCTTTTTATCAATCTTGTCCAATACATTAAGAACTTATTACGTAGTATTAGATATGAAGGGATAGAATAACACGAAAGTTCGATTTTTTCTTCTTTGTTAATATTGTACGTATACAATCCTCTTACCAAACACGTAATTGTGAGTCTACAAGATTATGCCATATTTACTGATTACTTCTAAAAGCATTAGTTCATTTCTTGTGAAATCTACACAAAAGATGCTTGTAAATCTTAGTGAATCTCTGAATATTCAAACATATATACTTTAATGTTTTCTGCACGTTGATCATTTCCATTTGCGTCGGTGGATAAGAATGAATAAGCATGTAGGTCAAATGCGGCATAGGATTGACATGGAATAGTTCTCTCTCTCTCTCTCCTCTATCTTTCTCTCCGTCCTTTCATTCTGCTTATATATATTTGTGTGCTTATCAGCATTATGCTATATATACAACTACAGAGTGCATAAATTAGGACAAGAAGGAGTTTTAGAGAGAAAGAGAGATGGGAAGAAAGATTGTGAATGGAGAAATAGAGGAGATGTTTAGTGAGACATTAGAATATTCTAATGAAGCAAATAAATTGTCATTCTTGTCATTAAACCATGTCTCTTTTGTCTGCAAATCCGTCGATAAATCTGTGCAGTTTTATGAGAAAGTTCTTGGATTCGTCCTCATCAAGAGGCCCTCTTCCTTCGACTTTGAAGGAGCTTGGTACGTATACTCATCTCTCTCTCTCTCTCTCTCTCTCTCTCTCTCTCTCTCTCTCTCTCTCTCTCTCTCTCTCTCTCATGCAGGATTTAAACACCCCCCATCTCCAAAAAAAGGAAAAGGAAAATTTCAATGCTTTCAAGAATTGGTCCATAGTAATATAGTATATACTTAAGCAGTAGCTTTAGATATTTCTTTGTTCCAACTGGTTTTAATCTATACTCGTCCTACCAACTCACTCCCCCACTCCCCACAGACAAGATTATTTTATAATCAAAAACTTCATATTCAAGATATATAGGGATTAAGTGACAAGACTCGAAAAATGTATATTTGGTGCATTGGACTGGACAAGACACGACATGGTCATCTCTGTCCAGTACTTTATAGTTTATTATACCGAACATGTTAGGAGTTAGCTATAAATAGCAATCCGTACCAGACGTACGAGGACCAATTTTATATATTGCAATTTTGAAATTGTACAAATCGTCAAGGTTTGGTGGGAATTTGATTACTAATCCAAATTTAATTTAATTTGTAGGTTGTTCAACCATGGAATAGGAATCCATTTGCTTGCAGCTGTAGAAAATCTTCCCAGCAAGAAAGAGAGAATAAATCCGAAAGACAACCACATTTCATTCCAATGCTCAGATATGGAACTCATAATTCAGAAATTGGAAGAAATGAAAATAGAATACGTGACAGCAGTGGTTAAAGAAGGAGGCATAACAGTGGATCAACTGTTCTTCCATGATCCAGATGATTATATGATTGAAATTTGCAATTGTCAAAATCTGCCAGTTCTTCCACTTTCATCATGCCCTGTAAAGAAGCTACCGAACCCTACTCCTAATCTCCCTACATCATCTCGCTATGGTGAGTTTTTTCAATTCACTAAGGTGTAAAAGTTCTAGACCTTTTTTTTTATGGTAAGTAGGATTTTCTTGGAGAAAAATTCGTAGAATTTGACACTGATGGTAAACATTTTTCCCGGTTAAGTAAGGATTAAAATCTAAATTTTAATCTAAATTAAAGTTAACAATTAATTTTAACTACATATTTCATGAGATCCACAAGTTTTTAATCACATATTTCATCAACTTTTATCAAAATCTATTAAAAATCAGATTTTAATCATTACCAAACAATGGTAGATGAGGTAATTTAATATGACAAAAATTAAATGTTCAAGTTTTGACATGTTGCAAAGTACAATTTGAATCTAGAACTTATAAGTCCTTATTTAATTAATGGAGAGACCATTAATTAATTAATCGATGCTTTGTTACAAATCACAGGGAAAATGATGCAGTGCAATAGAGAAGTACTAGAAGCTCTGATGCTTGAGAATTTGGCAATGGAAATGATGGACTTTTCAATTTAAGTGCTCTTATTAGTTACAAGAATGGAGAAGAGCAAGCATTTTAATTTATAGGTACATATATATAGGTAAATATATATGTATTAGCCTCAATAATTTATAAATGTATTAGTCTATAGGAATTTATATTAGCCTCAATAATTTATAAATGTATTAGTCTATAGGAATTTATATATGTATTAGCCTCAATAATTTATAAATTACTTTTCATAAGTAGATGGTACTTTTGAGTCCATTGAAATGTGTAATTGAAAATAAAATGTAAACATTTATAAATAATTGACATATAATTTATAAATTTTGCCAAACGGATATAGCTCCACCATATTCTTTCGATTAATAGTGAAATATCAATCGATGTTTGATCAGTTTAACTAACTACGTTTGTGGAATAGGCATCTGGTCGCATTAGCACATTGTACTTGGGGTTTGATTTTACTCTTAACCCTTTCAAGTCTCGAGGAGACAAACTTATTGTTCTAATAATATTGTCATATAAATTTATTAGTTTGAGAAAATAATGCTACTTTCAGCTTATAACTTGTAAACTTTTATTTGAACTTGAGCAAAACTAAGTAACAAGTAATCAAATAGAAAAAAAAAATTAATTGAGGAAATAAATCATTTACAAAGCATTCCGATGAAACAATAAATTGAGTATAAACACCACAATCCTCAAGTTTTTGCTCATATAAACATTCTCGCATTGTATGATTTGATACGTTTTACTTGTATGTATAGCTTAAAATGATTTACTAAGCACCGATGACAAATTAATTCATCGATCGATAAGTTTATGTTAGATCCCAAAATTTGAATTAAATTTATAGCCTATTAATTGGTGAGATATTAAACACATAAATTGACCCCACAAGAAAATGTAGCTTTAACTTATTATATTGTCCATAATATTCGAAGTTATAAAGTTGTTTCTGATAAGTAACGCGTGTCTTTATACACCCAACAACTCAACATATAAAACAAATAAAAATAAAAATGTTAGACCCACAAACACTCCGAAAGTTTCTAGTTAAAATAGATTACAATCAAGAAAGGATTTCAAGCACATGGGAAATACATACATATATATACACTATTTATTTTTGTTAGAAATCAGATTTTTTAACGAAATTTATTACTTTAAAAATCGAAATTTTAAATATAAATAGTGATCCAACTAAAGCAACGGTTGCATGGATAAATTTATTTGTACTTAATATGTTACCTAATTTTTGACCGAATTGACAAGTGACGGCCCCTTTATTGGTGGGGCACCGGGCCACCACTTGTCAATTCGATCAAAAATTCGGTAATCCATTAGGTACATGTAGCATAACCCCGGTTGCATTAGTGATCACCCCTATATACATTTTTTTTCTAAAAATACCAAATATATCCCTCAATAAGTTACTCTACGATATAATTGTGTCTCTGAAATTATGCATCAAATTAAAAATCTAAATAGGGGCAAAATTGTCTTTGTAAAATGCAACAGCATGGATTTTATGGAGTGTCATCTTTCTTTTATGTCATAATTTGTCCTGCCAAAAACAATATAAAATGCAAATGAGGCCCATATAATTGCTAATGAAAATCGATTCTTGACAAAAAAAAATCGAGACAACCCATGAGCATAATGCATGTAGATCACAATTATCAACATGAGCTCTTACGAAACATGATAGGTTCCGTAGTCTTGTGTCTACATAGTTTAGTCCCGTTACTTCGTACGTACTAAATTTTATACATCATCTTGCCTACTAGTATTATTATATCACGTCACATTCATGTAGTCCTACCATGTGAAGTATTTTAACGTAACAACAACTCATTTGATCACCGAAAATCAAATTTTACACATGATGTTCATGACCAGGGACGGATCCAGCTAGCGGCCGCTCTAGCTGGATCTGTCGGAAGTTTGAAATTTCCAAGTGGAGGCTGGAGCATTGGAGCTGCGCCGGCCATGGAGTCTGGACTCTGGAGAAGGAGTTGATGGCGGCGATTCACAAAAAAATAAAAATAAATAAAAAAAAGGTCCAAATCATTTGGGCCCTAAGTCCAGCCCATAAGTGACCCAAATGGGAAATGGCCAAATCCAATATCACCAATACCGTTTCCCCAATCCCACTACACTATTCCAATGGTTGATTTGAGGAAGAGAGGAGAGACCGAGAGGCGAGAGAGCATGATTTCTTCGCAAACCCTAAGCTAAGTCTTCGATTTCTTTGTGTTTGTTTATGTGTGAGGAAGAATATTGCAATTCTGTGGATACAAATACAAATTTGTTTAAGATAATTCCCTTGCGAATTATCGAGCACCACCGCCTTCTTTTCAGTTGCTAATATAAAAGCACAAATGTGCAAAGCAGGGCGAAATAGCCATGGAAGACAGCTTCAAAGTTCGCATAGACAAAGTATTCGGGTCGCTGGATAATACGACGTCGTCTCTGAGCGTAACCCTTCATTGTGGCGCCTCACGGACGACGAAATCAAAAGACAAGAATGGAATCGAAACAAAGAAGAAGATGAAGATGATTATGAAGAATCTAGAGCCTCCGATTACCTAGCGGAGAAACCCGAAACCGATGTTGGGGTCCATCTGGAATCGGATCTTCAGGAGCTAAGTGACTTGGAAGAAGAGGATGAAATTGATGAAGAGATGAATCATCGTAGTTCTAACTCTGTTGATGATGAAGTAAGGGATGTTCAATCCCTCATTGGCCTTGACTGCACCCTTGATTATGAGGTATATTGAATTGATTTTAAGGACGCACTAGATCTCAGTTTAAATTGTTTCGTTATTTCTTTTTTCTTTAAACATATGCTGAGTTAAATGTTTCATCCGTCGCTGAACTTATATCTTAAAATTTCTCAGAGTGCACTAAACTTTAACATGTTGCAGTCCATCTCTCACTCGTCATATTTCATGAGTCGTCACTGAATTTTAAAATGCTTTTAAATGGTCACTGAATTTTCATATCCGCCCCTGCTTGTGACTTGTGTGTTTGAGTTGTGATTTGTGAATTGTGAGTTGTTTTTGGATTATTGAATTACATTTAGTGCATTTACATATATATATATATATATATATATATATATATATATATATATTTCAATAATTTTTTATATTATTTAATTAAATTTTAATAAACGATCGGCCGGATCGGATTATTATGATCATTGATTGTCGACGGTCCACTGTCAAAATCAATTTCCGCTCTAGCTGAACATTTATGCTGAATTCGCCATTGTTCATGACATATTTAAAATTTGGTGGATAATAGTGAAAAATTAAATTTTATACATCGGCCGGTCCACTAGTACTATTACGTCACGTCACATTCATGTAGCCCTACCATGTGAAGTATTTTAATGCAACAAGAACTCATTTGATCACTGAAGGGCCGTTTGGTCCCATTATTAGTCCTACTCCTTTGTCGCTCGTGGCAGACACTTTTATGCCTTCAACTAAACTTTGTCTAGAACTCTCATGTACATGGAATAATGGTACGTACCCTTGTCATATAGCCCCATTGGAATTTTTGCTCATGATGAAAGAATTAGCTACCTCATTCTTTTGCAAAAAATTCTAAAAACTTCATTTTCACATTGATATATTCTGCCAAAAGGGTCTTCGATTATCGATGTAAACTGAAATCGGATCAACTTGCCTACAGGTTTGGAAATTTTTATGTATCAAAATACTGTACAAAATTATCTCGATTTTAAGACTTTAAAAACAAATTTTGTCATTGTATTTGAGTAGCACTCCATGGGAGTATGTTATATTTCAAGATTGGTCTTTTTGCTCATGATGAAAGAATTAGCTGTCTCATTCTTTTGCCAAAAAAAGTCTAAAAACTTCATTTTCACATTGATGTATTCTGCCAAAAGGGTCTTGGGTTATCGATGTAGACTGGAATCGGATCAACTTGCCTACAAGTTTGAAAATCATTTTGCATCTAAATACTTTACAAAAGTATCTCGATTTTAAGAATTTAAAAACAAATTTTGTTATTGTATTTGAGTCGCACTCCATAGGAGTGTGTTATATTTCAAGATTGGGTTACAAAATAACAAGATTAGATTGAACCACAAATATTTTGAGAAATCAAGTTATCAAGAGGAAATTTTGAACTAAATTACAGGTCCTTTCTGCAGAATTTTTTATTTTGCTTGTGCTTCTTATAAAGAGCCTCCTGGGAAAGCTACGTGCCTAAAGTTAGTTCCATTTTAAAAACTCTTTTAATCAGGCAAAACACTTTAGAATTATACTACACGTACATTAGGATATCCATTTTTTCGAAGTAGGTCCCCCTCCATGTGAGGGGATGAACACAATTATGGATACCGCATGTGAGGGGTGGACACCGTATGGATATTGTATTATGTACAAGTAATATAATTCAAACAGAAAATTATTTAAATATATTCAAAAGCTGTCTCTAAATCTCAAAAGCAACTTTTAATTTTTCATAAGCCCTTCCCAATGGAACATTCATTTTCTTGAGTATATGCTATATAAAATAGCTTGTATCATTTACATATTTTAAATATTCTACTAGTATTATACCCCTTTGAAGAATGTGTGGAAAAAAGGAAAAGTTTTTAGATTTATGTGTAATATTATTTTATTGAAAAATGTGTTTTTGATAAGAAAAGAAAGATAAAAATGAATTTTGATTTATAGCCCGTTTGATTCCCATTTTTATGGAAAAATGTATTTTAGAATAGTAGATTGATGGAAAATGTGTGGTTGAAAAATAAAGAATTTTTTTTTATTTACATAAAATATTATTTTAATAAAGAATATGTGGTTAAAAATAAGAGAGAAAAATACATTTTAATAAAAATGAGAATCAAACAAGGGCTTACTGTGGCCAAACATGGGCTAAATAGGTTGTAAATGACAAGTTAACTGGAGAAATTATCCTCGATTCCAGAGCCTATAATAAAACTCGATTTTCCTCTTCCACACACAAAAATTTCCTTGTCTGCCTACTTATAATTTTCAGTCTCCTATTAAAGTTTTTCCATTTTCTATTGGAGTCTTGGCAGTCATGTTGAAGTACAATTTCAGTTCATCGTTGTAGAAATTTAGTGCTCAGATTCTACAGACTTCTTCATTATTCTATGAGATAAACACTCAATGAAATCTAAAACACTTACGATGAGGGAGCGAATATATTTTTAGGACAATGTGTTTACATAGGTCTTGATTTACTAATTTCTTCCCTTTAATGATTAAAAATATTTTCTTCCATACTTGTTAAATTCCTATTTTGTTCTTTTTTGTTATAAATATATTATCATATTCTTCATTTATCTCGTCTAACATGTTATACGCATCTCTATATAAAGTTTAGTCTTAATAGAATTCACAATGAAAGAAAGACGAGGACATGTGAGAGAGGAACTCATCCCCTCGTTATTGGGTTAATTCTTCTACCAGAAAAACTTTTTTAAAAAGAGAAAATTATCTAAAAAGCTGGATTTAAATTTCAGTTTTCATAAATAAGAAGACTAAGTTATATTTCAAAAATTAGGTGGTAATTACCTTTTTAAATTAATAAAAATAAATTTATTATATTAACTAAATATTATTGATAATTAATCTGGACCCTCCTCCAAAATCATTCAAACCGACGTCTCCCTCTATCTCTCACAACACCGATTCTTCCTCACTCTGTCCAACACGAAACTCTACCCCTCCCTCTATCTCTCTCTCTCTCTCTCTCTCTCTCTCTCTACAGCAACACTCACGTTTCTCTCTTTTTCTACCATTTTTAACTGTACAACTCAAAATCGTCGGCATTATCATGGGAAATTCAAGAGAAATAGTCATATTACATTTTAGTTTCAAGCATTGTGGTAGTTAAAATGGTTTGAACTCGTAGCGTTGATGTGAATATAAAGGAGAATAATAAATGAAAGAGGAAAAAAGATGCCGGAGGTTCTTCTTCATGAAAGATGATCAAAATGTCAGCCTCTGGCGGGAAATCCATGAAGAATGTGAAATATTATTTTGTGAACTGATTTGTGAGTTTTGTGGTATTTTTTTTACGAATTTGTCACCTGATTTACTCCTGCTCAGAGGAAAATCCTGGAGAACACGTGTCTGTCTTACTACATGCATTGTAGGGAGATAGCAGTGCAGCCACAGTTAATTCATTATATGTTACTACGAGAGGTAAAGCAACCGAACAACCAGGAGATGTGGTTCAACATTAATGAGAGATATATTTGATTCTCTATGGCTGAATTCTGTTTAGTGACTGGATTGTGGTATGACTGTGTAGATGGTCGACCGATGTTGGATGATAAACCGTCCGCAGTGAAGGATACTTATTATCAAGGACTTAAAAGTTGTAACAAGTGAAGATGTGAAGAGAGTATTTCTTTCACTGGATGATGCACCAGACCTTGATGTGGTTAAGATTGGGATTATTTATCTTATCACCTCATATCTATTTACTACACCCTACCCCAAGGTCATGGACCAATACATTTTTACACTTGTAGATGATTTTGCCACTCTTGGAATGTTTCCTTGGGACAGGTATTTGTTTGAGACCACATTGTCGTCATTAAAGAAGGGATTATCAAAACAAACAAGTCACTACAGGTTGATGAGTTTTTTAGTGGCTTCCCAAGTGTGGTTGTATGAGTGCATACCTGCACTTAAAGAGAATGTGGCAACAAGAATTTGTAAGAAATATCCAAGAATTATGAATTGGATTGCGCACAATCATCCTTCAGTGGCGATGTTGGATGAAAGAGTATTTGGAAGTGAGAATGTAAGTTCTTAAATATGTTTTGAATTGTTATGTACTCATTTTATTAGTTATACATATCTAAAACGACATATGCTAAAAAAAATTCATCTTATGTCTAACAGGTTGTGATAAATGACATTGATCTATCTGAAGTAGAGCTCACGATGCCATATATGACAGGTTCTGAATATGAATTTCAGATATATTATGACAAGTGACCTGAAATATGTTACTTGTGACTTATTGTGACCTGCTTTGTATCATTGTGCTAATTGATTTTGTTGTTCTGTATGTCAATCGACAAATCTGTTGTACTCGAAACCTAGACAACCAAATCAGAACACTGGAAACTCTAAAACTCCAGTAGGCAAAAGTAAGACTACTCCCCCGGTGTCAAAGGTACATATTCGTGATTCAAATGATGATTTTGTTGATCCACCCTACAAAAACAGACGGGGACTGCTAGCTCTAGCTCTCCTGCTCAACCTCATCATGTCTATCATCCTGATTGTTCATGTGTCAGTGTAAGTAATTTAATTTTTATTAGACATAAAAGCCATTATATGATCACAATTCTACTAACTACAAATTTTTTTCAGGAATGTGGTCGATTGAAGCAGTTGATGGATGAGGAAATAAACAAGCTTCAAGTGGATAACAAAGGGCTGAAAGAGGAGTTTTTGTCGATGAAGTCAGAATTGTTTGACATGAATGACAAAATGCGTCATTCAAACAGTTTTTTGAAGCTCGATGAGCTCATTCGGAGTCAGAATGGGTTGAAAGATGACTTGAACAACATCAGGTCAACTTTTAAATCTTTTGTTGAATCTGTGTCTGACATTTTATCTTCAGTGATGGATAAAGTTCAGACGAAATTAAGTGGTAAAGATGGTTTGACAGAACAAGAGCCAAAAGATGATGATGTGGTTGACAGAAAGGGCAAGGGTCACATGGAACCTAAGCCAAAAGGTAATAATGTGGTTGAAAAAAATGAGAAAGGTTCCATGGCAATTGAGTCTTCACATTGCTTTCATGATGACTGCGTTCTCGAACCTCCTTCATTTGATCTAGGTGTTGGCTACTCACAGAGTCCTAAAAACTCTAATGAAGCATTATTTGCTAGTAAAGAAATGCAGGAGCATGTTGATGAGGCTATTGCACGGGTGTTGAAGTCTACTCAATGTCATACCGAAGATGTCAGTTTAAAATAGTATTTCATATTATACATTCAAAATGATTACCAAATTATCATACACTAATTAAGAACTTTTCTTTTTACATTTTTTAATCAAGAAGATACGCCTACACCTCCATCCTCTAGACTACCTTTGAAAAGAGTACAGAAGCCATCAAAAAATTTGCAGTCAACTTTTGTCAAGGCTGATGCACGATATGCTACAACTGGATCCAAATCCTCATCTAGAAACGTTGTATTTCAAATTCATTCAAAGGGAGTTGATAGTGCAGATGTTAATGCATTCCAGAATTGGTTTCACAGAGGCTACAAGTCTAAGAACAAGTATATGAAATGTAGTTATAAGTATTTTTATGTCTCAGTATAACCTGTTATTATTTGTTTGATGACCTGTTATTGTGTCATCTATGTCTCAAAGTGTAACCTGTTATTATTGATTTGATGAGTGCATACATGTGTGTACAGGGCACATTTCAGTGTTCCAGATAATGTGATAAATCCTAAATTTGTGTGTGGCAATGTTCCTGTTCACCAAAAAACTTGGTGGCATACGTTAACCAATTCTGATTCATAATTGAGCAGCACAATATAATATTACTGCCATTTTTTCACATATTAATAGTAGTTCACATTACTTATTTATGCTCTTTGTTATTATAGCACATGGATGCATGCTTTCATTACATAAGACAACTTGCCAAGTTTGGTGAAGGTGTGAAGATGAAAGCAACAACTACAGACTGTATTTTTCATTTGACAATCCGGACTTTATACTCCCAATTTGTTAAAGATCCAAGCATTTTGAATGAGAAGGATGTCCTACTCAAAACTATCAATGGTGAACGGTTATCATTTAATACTTGTTGGAGAGAAGATGAATTAGTGTTAATGCCCATTTTGCCTACAAATCATGCTCACTGGATGTTGGGGCAGCTTGATATTAATAACCGCATCCCGTACATATTCAATTCAAGCAACAAGTCGTACAAGGATTATAAGGTTTGTGAAGAGGTCTTACCGCTTATGAAGACTCTTACACATTTGTTAAAAGTAGTTGGACTGTGGATGGAAACTACTGATGATATTGGTGACATTTCCAGTGACCTGCGTATTAACATTGTCAGTGGTTTACCTCAACAACAAAATACGTGAGTTTCCATGACCTGCATATTAACATTGTTATTTTTCATCAATATTTTGTAGTTACTTATGGTTTGTCTATGTTAAATATTACAGGCATGACTGTGGTGTTTTTGTCATAAAGTATGCACAGTATTTGTTGCTCAATGATCTTGCCAAAATGTTAATGTCATTTGATGCTGCGAATGTCAGGGTTGAAATTGCAGCATTGCTGTTCAAAAATAGAGAACTAAGGTAGGTTGGAAGGGGAAAATCAAAGTTAGATGACTGAACTACTGTCCATGAAAAATTTTTGATGATAAATTAGGTTGATAGCTGTTCAAAGTTAGATGTTAAGCTGTTCAAAGTTAGATGTTATCTTTATCTTTTGTAATATGTTTTTGGATGTAATGTGAATTTGTTTTTGTCAATTAGTTTGGATAAAGGAGGTGAAAATATTTTTTTGTGTGTGGTTTTCTTAATATCATTCAAGTATATTATGGAAGTAAATGTTTATATTTGCAGTCTGAACAGGTTACAAATGATCACAAATGGTCATAATTAGTCACGCAGGGTTAATGTTTTACATAAGTGCAAGTCACAAATGGTCACATTCAAGCGCAAATAATTATTTCTCTCATAAGTCCAGATGCCTGGATTCTGAAACTCCTCTTTATGTCCATTTGAATCCCATTTATCATCAAACTTAGATTTGAATTCAAATAATTGAACGTAAACTAGAGTTGCTGGATATATATACATTTCTTAAAAGACTTTCCCTCAATAATTAAGACTTAAGAGAGTTAGAGTTTAAGAGAATCGTACCGAAGTAGGTGAGCAAGGGAAGGCAAGTGAAAATTAATAGAAAAAATCATAATTCAAGTCGTTAATTAACAATTATTTAATTACGACATTGCATAATTTTTCTGATTTAGTTAGCCAACTTTCGATAAGTAAAAAAAATCTATTTTTCTTTTTGTAAATGGTCACATTCAAACTCAAATGGTCATAATTAGTCACAAAATGTCAATGGCTTACATAAGTGCAAGTCACAAATGGTCACAAACATTTGGTCACAAATGGTCAAAGATGATCACAATCATTATAAACAGAGTCATAAGCAATGTATGTTTACAATGTCCTTCCTAGAAACATGTGTGACATCCTAAAATGTAATCTAAACTCTATGCGTAAATCTGTCAACTCATATAATCCAATAGTTCGGCAATAAAATGAAACAATCTTTCTTTGCTTCCAATTTGCCGTTGTTCTGGTTAAGTAGTACCATGTTCCCGCATGTTCGACGATTGTGACCTGATTCACCGCATCTTCCACATTTCACAACTTGTAATCTCTCACGACGTGACTTCTTCCTCCTCTCAGTAGGCCGGCCAGAACTTCTCTTTTGGTTTGGAGCAAGTACAACACTACTAGTCACATCTTCCGGCAAACTCCATTCTGATTTATTACCTACAGAAAAGACTGTCTCTTTGTAGGTATTCAAATATGCATCTCTTGTGTAATACACCGAGCAAAAGTCATACACATCCAGTTTTAATGTTGCTATAACCACCAGTGCATGTGGACAGGGAAGTTGATCCACTTGAAATATTCTACAACTACATGTACGTTGAGTTTTATCAATCATGTACGATGAAGAATTGTCCCTCACTTCAAACAAATAATGACTTGCAGGTGAAACCTGCAAAATAAAAATACTTAAAGTTATACCTGTGATCAACATAATATACATACTTTGCTATTTTTACCTTTAGATTTCTCAAATCATTGCTTGTTTCGCTCAACAGCTTCTCATTTTTTGTTGCAAGCTTTGTGAAAGTGTCATGTGCATTATCCCTATTCTTGCAAAACCAAGATTGGATTGTTTGTCGTAATGATTCTAGAAGGCTTGAATTGGGCAATTCTTTGTCGCCTTCGTGACTGCATTTACAGATTCTACTATATTTGGTGTCATAGTAGAGTATCTATTGTTTGGCATGTGCAATCTTGACCATTTTTCATATCCAACTTCCATCTAAAAAATAATTTTAGTTACTAGATAATATATTCAAGCATAAGTAACAACAAGTCACCTCGATCATAGTTAACTCTAAAAGGTTTACAGATAATCATTACTATTACAAAGCAAGTCACAATTGGGCACATTCATAAAATATATCATGTTTCAATTGTAAAAGAGGCCACATACTAAATATCCATCGATATTTTTCATTCATAATCATGTTTCAATTTCATGTAACAATAAATGAAATATAGTTCGTACATTAAATATGCATGCTCATATATATTCATAGAACAAGTCACAGGAAGTAACATACCAAATAACCCCTGATCAATTCTTTCATTGAGTCTAATTGTTGCATTTGGTATTCAAATTCATCCATTGTATAGGCTCTGACATCACAATTGAATATATGTGTGACATTGTGACCTGATTTTGCATAATAAGTCTTCAAATTTTTGAGCAAATGGTGGGAACAGATCTTATGCATTGCCTCGGATATACAAATTCAATGGCATTTCTTATGCTATTATGTCTATCGGATACTATACATAATCCATCTCTCGACCCATATGCCATCTTCAACATCTCTAGAAATCATCTCCATGACTTATCATTTTCATTGTCCCCAATCCCAAAAGCTAGTATGAAGATATTATTGTTTGCATCTTGTGTACAAGCTGTGAAGAGTGTACCCCATAGTGGCCATTTAAATATGTGCTATCAACTACAATGATCGGCTTGCAATATTTCCAACCAGCAATCGATGCGCCCAAAGCCATAAAACAATATTTAAATCTATCCAAATGATCTGTTTCTATTCTTGTGATTGTGCCCATGTTCATTTGTTCTAGCATAAAGAAATAAGACAGCAGCAACTAAAACGATGTCAGTGGATCACCTCTAATCAATTTTAAAGTCTGTTCACGTGACCTCCACGCTTTCACATAATTCACTGATATTCCATATTCGTGTAATATGTCATTTGAGATATCAATAGGAGTGTATAGTGTACGTCTAGATGTGTATTTGTACTTGATGCAATTTGACACAATTGAGCTAGATGCTTGCCGATGAGATCCTAAAACAATATTCATCGAGCATGTATAACCATTAGACATTTCCCTGATCTTAAAAAATTTCGTTTCTACCAACCGTGAAGATCTAAATATCCATTTGCAATGATTATGCACACACTTTACCACATACTCCTTCTTGTCCCATCTCAACACCTTATATTCAAACTTGTTATGTATAGCATAGAAGGTCAAACTCCTTTTTAATATGTCCTTGTTGCGAAAAATATTTCCCTCTACAACTGCTCTAACATCTGCTTCATATACCAATATTACATCATCTTCAATGTTTTCTTTGTCAACGGTCACAGCTGAGTCACATATTTCTTGAGCTATTTGTTCTAAAGAAAACATACTAGCAGATGACTCAGAAGTAGTTGACAACTCTGGGCATTGCAATGTATGGCATGGAACTGTAGAGATAACATCAACCATAATAGGATAACTCGATACAACCCCATCCAAAGATTTTAACCTCAAATACATTAGCACATTATTATTGCTCAAAATCCTGACTGGAGGTAAACTAGAATCCAAAGAATATGTAATGTCACAGTTAAATTTGCACCATTAAGCCCCAATTCTGAAAGAACAAGCTCGAGCAATTCACTTTACTTGCATGTATCATTCACTAGTATAAGTAACGTGTGACCTCCATATGACAGGCAAATGTGCAAAACTGGCATTCTTAATCATACACAGAAAATCCAATTCCTCTACAGCCAAACTACAATTTCTATCATAAACTTGAAAATCAAAAGTTTGTCTATAGAATTGTGACCTAATTCATTGATCGTGACCTAAAATCAAGGATTAACAGTTATTATACGTTTACCTTCGAAATCAGGCCACAGGAGTTCAGTTTTTGTTTTGGGAAAATCCAATTCCGCCACAGCAGTTTCAACTTCTCCAAAGCAGTAAAAATTAGAATTAATTCGACAGGATTGTGACCTCATTCATTGATTATGGCTCGAAATCGATGATAAATGGCGATTTTTTTTTATTCTGAAGACGTTCGCGCGAGTCCGATTTGTAGAGTGCGAAATGGACGTTTGGTTGTGGGAAGATTGTGAGAAAAATCTTTTAAATATGGTATAGGGTTATGCGTTAATTTGGTATAGTATATTTAAACTTAATTTAGTTATTATATTATTACTATTATATATTTAATATTATGAATTAGCACCTGATTTCTGAAATTTTTTAGGGAGTTTATGAATTTTGAAATATGTTTCTATAAAGTGGTAATTATGTATTGTTTCCTTTTCAAAAAGAACCCAAAAAATCTCTCTCTCTCTCTCTCTCTCTCTCAAAGAGATTGGAAAAGCCAAGCATGATAATCAGTTCTTGCTTGTAAATATCGTGTTATTAATCTAAGCTTCCTTTTCCCCATAGAGAGAAAAGGATGGAGTAAAAATGAAAATAAACAATTGTCTAGTATGTTGAAAAAAAGTCACATTGTTTAATTTAATAAATAAAAATATACTCTGACTTTATCGTACAATGTGACAATTACTTATTGCCACATTGACAGGATTATCTCTATTAAAATGAACAATTTTGCTACACGAACATCACAGCTGACCGCATGGACGACCGCATGTAAGTGTGAGAAAAAAATTATTTTATTTATATGAGACCCGCACACTCACATACGGTCACCCATGCGATTATCCTCAATGATAAAGTAGCATTTTTCTAAAATGAATAACATTACTCATTTTTAGATCACCTTTTTTCACATGCTCTTCTAACCATTCTTGCCACAAGAAACCTTTCTCGTACTACCACATGACTAGTAAGATATTAGATACTAGTTTGTTTTCCTATACGGGACAAGATATAAGGCTTCAATTGTTCAAGGTTTGTGTCCTTAATATTGTTTTTGTCATTTCATTTCATCACCATTGCCCTTTTATTGTCGTTTCTTTTTAATTGTGTTCAGTGTGAAAACTTTATTTTATTGACGTGGCTAAGTTCGACCTTTGACCCTTTCCCTTTTTCTGAGTCAATGTCTAGGCCGGTTTTTGAAACATTACTAAGCACAAAATCAATTAAACGCACAACATTCCTATTGATATGAATGGCTTGAGAAGTAAAGAATTCCAATGAGAAAAGAATGAAAATGTCTACAGCAGAAAAAACCATCCTCCAGAATGTATTATTATATTACTCTTGGTCAACTTTAAGGTTGTCCTTTGGATCAGAAGGATCAACATATCTCCAAAAGAAACCTAAACTGCTGCCCATCATATTCATAATTACAGCTGACAAAGCTGCAGGAAATGCAACCATGCCTGAGGTGAAATGGGAGGTAGCTAAAACCACTCCTAATGAGGAATTCTGCATACCAACCTGCATAGAAATACCAATTCGAAAACAAAATTATCTTATCTTTGTGAGCTTAAAAGATTGTATTAGGAAATCAACAAGCCCGGATCCTTACTTCGAGTCCAAACAGAGATCAATAAGGATATTTGAACCTGAACTAAATTAGTAGATCAGTAACCGGTAAATAGATCTTACTTCGATAGATATTGCACGTCGTTGTGGTTCCTTAAATCCTCCAAAAGCTGCAGACAGATACCTGCATGGACCTCAATATATTGTACATGTAATGTAAGCTATCAGTTGTGAACAAAAGCATGCCAATCATTTTTATTTTTTTTTTATTTATTTATTCATTTTGCTGTATATCTCTGAAAACTACTACTGTGCCATATTTTACAATGAAAAGAGATCATGTACAACGATAAGCTAGCAGCTTTGTAGAATATTTTCCCCCTACATATGGGAAAGGAACACAAGCACAAAGTAAGGAATAGTTCAAGTGTCATGACACCAAACCGAAGCAAACTTGCAATGGGTGTGGTCTATGAAGCTTATTTACTAAGTAAACATATCATATACCCCTTCCACGGGCAAGCCACAGTGATTTTACGCACAAAGATAACAAGAATACTAAGCCCCTGTTTGAGCCCCATTATTTTGCATATTTGATGGTTGAAAATTTTTAGAATAGTGATTGATGGGAGAATGTGTGGTGAAAAAGTAATGAAAAATTTTAGATTTGTGTGTAATATTATTTTATTTGATGAATGTGTGGTTGTAATGAAGATGGAGAAAAATTCAATGTAATTTAATGGGGACCAAACGAGGGCTAATTCATCAGCTTCAATTCTTGATTTTCAAATTACATGATTCAACTTATGAAAACCCAATTATAATATGTGGAAGGGTTCCTCGTGAGCCATAACCATGAACTAGCACCAAATTTTTGTCATTTGTTGAATAATATTGTTGTTCTTTGCCACCTGGAGTCCCACGTGGCCAATCCACTAAAGTCCCTTTGCCAAAGCCACATGGCATCCCACATGAAGTGCATAGGACCTACCAAAGTCCACTAAATCTGGAGCATCAAAGTCCACTTTCACCGAAGCGGTTCCATGTGAATGGCCATGTCGAAGCCCCTTGCCGAAGTGGTGAGGCTCAACGAAGTCAAATCCAAAACTCTACCACGATGTGTGACGACCCGCATTTGAATATTCTAAATTCATGAAATCTTGTTGGAGTTATTGATTTGACTCCTGTAATGAGTAATATGTCAAAGTCTTGTCAACATAGGGTATAGGGTAACTGTCCCTTTTTTTGGAGCATTTAATGCGCCACGGGCTAGTTGGGTCAAAATTGATACCTACGATAAAATACTTCAATTAAGAAGATGACGTCACGTATCCCTTCATCCAATGATCACCATTTCACATATAACACTACAAATATCCCCCATTTGTATCATTTGGGACAATGTTAATACATCAACTATAAGCTATATATTCTTTTTCTTTTTTTAGTTTGATATTTTGTTGTTAAAGTAAGATGTTTGATCTTGATCTTTAGTTTGGTTTTAGTTGATCGTTCCTTATCATGCAATTTCACTCATATATCTTGCCGATACCCGAGCATATTTGTCTCGTGTTATCAAACTTCTTCCCCGTTCAAATCTGAGATATTATCGACCAATAATCTGCCTATACGTGTTGGAATTAGCTTTTGTAAATACGAGTGGACCCCATATCTGTTGTCCACGTCAACGGTCTAAAAAACAAAGTCAACATATTGACGTCGTCTGTGGAAAAACGCCACTATAACCACGAACATTTCGATAGAAAAAGTTTAACGAAAAATAGCTGGGCATCTCAATTGAAAAATGATTTGTTCTTGAAAAAAACAAATGGAAGTAGGATTGGGCGTCGGGTGGGTCGGTCCAAGTATTTCAATACCCGGAATCACCCATTATATTTCGGGTATTTCGCAAATGTTACCATTCGAGTCTTTGTAAATACTGGAACCAAACTCAAACCCGAACCGTCGGTTCCGGTTCGATTTCGATTCTGCCTATAACATTTTTATATACATTTATTTATTAAATATTTCACAGACCATTTTGGTACATATACCTAATACGCTGCTACTTGAAAATATTTGTGCAATGGAGAGAATTCAATTAAAAAAATCTTCAAGATATAAAATATTGAATACTAAAAACCACGAAATTAGGAGATAATCAAAAAATCAAAAATTAAATTATAATTTGAGAAACAAAAATTTGTTTTTTTAATTTAATTATGAACAATGCTTAATTTCTTCTCCTTTTAAAACAAACTGACATAAAAAAATATTAATTAAATATATAATTATATAATATCAAAAAATCACAATCCACATATTGAATACGCTCTACTTGAATAAAAAATAAAAAAATTATATTTAAAAAGAGAACCACTAACTCAAGTTAACAAAAAAGGTACAAAACAGCGCAAGCAATAAATATATCAAATTTAATTGCCATGCATTATGAAAAATATAAAAAAATCACTTAATTTTATAAACAATAAAAAAAAAGTAAAAAACTTGAATTACAAAGAATAAATGCTTTGATTTATCAACTTACACCACAACCTACTTGAAATTTTTTGTTTATAAAAAGCCCAAATTGTAAGCATTAACATGTAATAACCTCTGAAATGCAACAACAAGGAGTTGATTGATTACTGAAATAGAGCCAGCATGGGTCTTCTAGCCCTATAGAGACAACGTCGAAGAAGACCCACCTCTCACCTAATAAACCACCAATAGAACCAAGCTCGTAATGAAATTGTTCCCAATTCTGGGCAAGCACTTGCCACAGCCACATTTAACACAGTACCCAAGTTGGCTTACGAAGATATAACCCCCGAAACCAATGTAAAGCGAACTCGGTCCGAACGACGGGACCCCCGAAGGCAGAGTTCGAAACCTAGAAATAGGTCGAGCACCTCTCAGTATTGTACTTATCATCATTCTTACAGTCACGACAAAGCAGACTGCAGAGACAGTCCAACATCCTAGGCAGATGAGTCCTCGAAACAACCAAAGAATGATCGCCCTCCTAGGAACACGCCCCAGCCTAAGCAAGACAAACGACCTAGGCTTGAAGAGGTTAGATCCCTCATCGAGAGTCATCCTCACGACAGAGGAGCGAGGGCAATAAAGAAAGACCTAAGGAGGGACAACGAGAGCATAGGGACCCTCAGTTAATATGGAAGACGCTAGGAAGATGATGAGGACGTACACTTCTCTTATTGTGACGCTAGTGGTAAAGGCAGTTGTGGCTAGTAATGGGTTAAAACAAATGCTAGTAGATAATGGTAGCTCCGTCAACATCCTCTTTGGAACCACTTTTGACAAGATGATCGTCTATCATGAATTAACTCCCATCACAACCCCCTTATATTGCTTCACTAGCGACAACATCTTAAGGAAAAAAATAAATCTTGCAGTGAAAATGGGAGAGCCAGCCACCCCAGACAGCTCTAAACTTCACGAAATTCTTAATAATGGACAACAGGTCAACATATCATGTGGTGCTAGGTAGACCCGCCCTAAAAGACTTATGGGTTGTCACCTTCATTCATCACCTATGCATGAAATTTCTTACTGAACATGGGATTGCCGTAGAGGTGACCAAAGAAGAGCTCAAGAGTGCTACCTGAACTCGATAAGAAAGGTCGAGCTCGAGGACATCAATATGGTGATAATGGATGTGGACATGGTAAAAGCCCCAGGAGGATAAAGTTCCGAGTATCCCCGCATAGACAAAAGAGAGGGACCCTCAACCTGGAGAGATATGAGACCCTGAAAGAGAAACTGCAAAAACTGATAAATAATGGCTTCATCATGAAGACCATCTACCCGATATAGGTCTTAAACTCAGTTTTGGTAAAGAAACACAATGATAAATAGATGGTCTGCATCGAATTTTCCAACCTCAACCAAACTTATCATAAGGACATTTTTCCTCTTCCAATGATAGACCAACTCATGGACTTCACTACTGAGCACGAGCTTTTGAGCTTCATGGATGCCTACTCAGACTATAATAAAATCCTCATGCACCCAGTAGATGAGGAAAACACCCTTTTTATCACTTATGGAGACCTTTGTTTTACAAAATGATGCCCTTGGGGCTGAACAATGTCGGGTCGCCTATCAGAGGCTTGTTAACAAAATGTTTAGCAAACCTCATTGGCAAAACAATTGAGGTATACGTGGATGACATGCTTGAGAATAGCTTAAAGGCAAATGACCATGTAATGCACCTGGACGAAATTTTTTAAATTCTACGGAGGTACAGGATGAGATTGAACCCCCTTAAGTGTAGGTTCGGTGTTGTCTCCGAAAAATTCCTAGGATGTATGGTCAACCAAAAGGGCATAGAGGCTAATCCAGAAAAAATCCCTAGCCTTGGTCAAGATGAGGTCCCCTTAAAAACCTGAGTAAGTGCAAAGTTTAACAGGGCATGTGGCAGCTTTAAGTCGTTTCATCTCAAAGGCCACCAACAAATGCCTCCATTTCTTTAAGATCTTAAAAGGGGTAAGAAGTTCCAATGGACGGAGGAGTGTGAAGAGACCTTCCAGGGCTAAAAGCGCTCCTAAGGCAGGCCCACCTCCTCTCAAAACTCAAGTTTGGAGAGGTCTTGCAACTCTATTTGGCAGTCTCCAATGAAGTCATTAGCGTGGTTCTCGTAAGTGAAGTAGGTGCCCTCCAGTTCCCTGTTTACTACGTAAGGCACTTTTGGAGGCCGAAACCCGATATCCTAATATAGAGAAGTTAGCTCTAGCCTTGATCACCGCTTTCAGAAAATTGAGGTCATACTTCCAAGCTCACACAATACTTGTGTTAACCAACTTATCCCTCAAAGTCATCTACAAAGAGCAAAGACAGTGTTAAAATCAATACTAAGTACTCAGTGCATCTACATGAAGCCTCGATATTTACCTTTTGAAGCCATCAATCCGAAGTCAATGAAGAATTCACTACGATCAATCAAATGGTCGAAGTGGCTTAACCTTTGAGGACGTCTGTAGATATCTTCAATGACGTCTCGCTAAACTTGGGAGAGTTCGAAGCGAGTCCCTGAAACTGCAAACCAAAAAGCGTCACATAAAGTTATAAACAAATGACAAATTTTAAAAACAGAAACTCACGAGCTTCGAAGTACTGGGTTGGCACAGTGCAAGCTGGGTCTTTATCTCCCTCAACCATGTACCACTTACCCCTGACCCAGAACTATGACTTTTTCCACCCTTTTTATAGAAGATGGCAAACCCACTACGAAAGGGGAATGGCCCCCCAAGGAGTCATATAATACCACCCATTAGACTCACATTTCCCAAGTATTCGGGGTTGGAAAAGATTTTGGATGACATGAATGGACATATCAACAAACTCCAAGTGGGTCTCCTTCCAAAGGAAGTACACCTCAACAAACTCCATCCATTTGGCAATAATTGGGTGGGAGCCAACATATAGGACCTCAACACCACACTAAAAAATAGGTGTAGAGGTAGACACATACATGCCCTAAACAAAAATTCACTAACTACCGTATAACTCGACCTCAGATAACAAGCATGTTCGTGGGCCTCGAGTTCTAAGAGTTTTATAGAATCTGGGATTCTATACTTCTCCCTAATTTCAACTAATTTGGCAAAGGTCAGCCCCCCACCCCGCTTCGTAATCGATGGGACCTTCACTCATGGCCCCAAAACCTCAAGCCAACCCCAAACATGGCCTGTTTCCCAACCCTGGCGATGGTTACCCTCCTATTGCTAGCACTAGACCCAGAAGCCGATGAAATTGAAAAAAAATAGAATGAAGGACGGAAAAACAGAAAAAGTGCCTAAATGAAAAGAAACTCTAAGAACGTGTCATCTCTGAAGAACAGAAATTGCCAGAAAAGTTGTTTTCAATGCTGGAGAGATTTGAAGACTTTTGCAAAGGTAAAAAACTAATACAATGGCAGGTTTTCGACTTTTATAGGAAAAGAAGACGAAGCTCAGCCATTGGATCTAGATTTATTTCATCTGCAGCATCCATTTTTAACCGCATCTAAGGCGTTGAAATCAAACAGTTTTCCTTATTAACACCTCAGATTGATGCAAGTATCTCACGCACGAGCCTTGGCATGTAGGTCCCAAAATGCAGCAGCGTGGCCATCATTGCGCATTCAATATGTAACGGTTGTACATGTATTGAAAGTCGAAACACTTCAGTTGTTTTTTCTTGGTAATGTACAAAAACATCAAATCATTGGCACTCTTATCAAAAGCATGCTTTATTGTCAATTCAATTAAGGAATCTCAACAATTCAACACTTCCATGCTTTGGCTCATCAAACGAATTTCAGCTATTTTTATTAAATTAAAGAGCCTCAGCAGTTCAGCACTTGCATGATTCGGCTTATCAAACGAATTTCGGCTATTTTCAGCAGTTCAGCACCACATAAGGATAGGATGGCATACGAGAATCAGGTTCAGCTTCAAACTCCAACTATGATATCAATATCTATACTTGAACTTGGGGGACTATTGTGTTGTCGAAAACCTAACCATGACAGGAAAACCTGCTGAAAAGAAATTTCACTCAGGACAAAAGTCCACGCATGACATGAATAATCATACATGGACTTGGAAGACTATTGTTGCGCTTCGCCACCTGCCGATCCACCAAAACCCTTTTGCCAAAGTCACTGGCATCTCACGTGGAGTGCATATGACTTACCAAAGTCCACTAAATCTAAAGAATCGAAGTCCACTTTCATCGAAGCGGTTATATGTAAATGGCCATGCCGAAGAACCTTGCCGAAGTGGTGAGGCTTAACGGAGTAAAATCCGAAGTCATGTCGAAGCCCTTTTCCAAAGTGGTGAGGCTCAACGAAGTCAAATCCAAAACTCTACCACAATGGAATTCATGAAATCTTGTTGGAATGATTGATTTGACTCTTGTAATGAGTACTATGTCGAAATCTTATCAACATGGGGTATAGAGTGGCGACCCCTTTTTTGGGAGCATTTGATGCACCCCGAGCTACTTGAGTCAAAATTGATACCTAGGATAAGATGCTTCGGTTAAGGAAATGAGGACATGTGTCCCCTCATCCAATGGTCACCATTTCACATGTAAACACTATAAATATTCTCCCCTTTGTGTCATTTGGGGGTAATGCTAATACATCAACTATAAGCTATATATTCTCTCATTTTGAGTTTGATTTTTTGTTGCTAAAGTAAGATTTTTGATCTTGATCTTTATTTTGCTTTTAATTGATCGTTCCTTATCGTGCAATTTCGCTCATATATCTTGCCGGAGTCCGAACATATTTGTCTTTTGTTATCAAGCTTCTCCCACATTCAAATTCGAGATATTATCGATCGGTAATCTGTCTACACGTGTTAGAATTAGTTTGCGTGGATACGGGTGGGCCCGGTATCTATTGCCCATGTCAACGGTACAAAAAACGAGGTCAACGAATTTCATCTAAAAGCATAAGTTTTGCAGAGGATACACATTAACTTACTCAAATTTAGTCTTCAACTAGCTCCTTCTCATGTAGACCGGATTCATTTTCTATTGAAGGCCTAACTGATGTACAATTTTTATAAATGGGTAGCGACGAGAGACTCGGGACCTTTCTCTAATCTCATGCCATATGCACTATCCTTTTCAGCCTATTTTCTCATTTTGTATCATAGTTTCTATTATGATCTACCTTTTTGTTTCATGAAGAATGCAAGATTTGATTCAGGTTACTGATAAAACAAACAAAAGGAAAATCTTACCCAACAAAGAAACCTGCAAAATGCAGCAACACTACTGAAAGTGCTATAACCCCCAAGTCACCAGAGAGTATTGCTTGAGCGCGTTGAAGGAGAGGTAGATCAGATGCTAACGACGCACCAAAGACAGAAGACATCAGACGTACAACATTTTCTGAGAACACACTGAAAAATAAACAAAGACAACAAACTAAGATGGGTAGAGACTGGAAGGTTGGGAGGGAGATTAAGGAGTGAACCAACTCTAAATTAAAAGATAAAGAGCCTTACTTATTTTGACCGTAAAGTAAGAGTTACTTTTGAAATAAGCCACTTTTTTTGCTTAAAAGAAAATATACTAGCTTATCAAACCAAGTTTGGAAACAAAAAGTTTACATAAAAGTAACTTTTACCTTTTTAAAAATTTAACCAAAACTCAAATTCAATAACTAGAACCTGCAAGCGAGCAGTGATGAAGCTAACACAGCTAGCAGCGGTGCAAATGGCGTCACCATTTTCACAGCTTCAGGGAATGTGCTCTGCAAGTAAGATCCTAGCAGAATTGGAGCAACCACCACCTATACAGAAAGTAGTGATCATGAAAAACGTAAACAAAGGAATAAAATTGGAGAGTTGGATATAGTGATAATGTCACCTGCATGGTGCTAATTGAAAGTTGCATAGCATCCACAGGAACATAAGCTCCTGCTAGAATCTTGGTCAGTAAGGGAGTAAGAATCACAGCTCCAAGTGTGGTACATATTGTCATTACTATGGATAATGGTACATCTCCTTGAGCAATTAGGGTTACCTGTAATACTATTTACGATAAAGAAAATGAATTGGAAGTTTGTGTATATTTTTATTTAATATCTCAGAACTGGAACTACAGATACAAATTAAAGCTTTAATGGAATAGTATAGACTAAGAAAATACAGTAGCAAGAGAATGTGGTTTAGCTCCACCTAAACAATGATCGTCTAAAGTCATCCTTGATCATAGAAAGCAAAAAATTTGAAAAGAGAGTAGAAGATAAGAAGTCAATTTCATGTGCATATAAGTTGCCCATTATGAAATAATTTGTCTTCTTAATATAAGAGTAAAGAACATCCCTTCAAAGACATATGAACTCAGGATATTACAGTACAACGTCAATCTCACCCTCCAGCAGAAACAAGTTTTAGGTACATAACAAAGGTGAGAAATTCAATAAACCAGCTATTGACAAATTGGATGAACTGAATTTACAACTTGAACTCAACGTCTTCATTGCTTAGCTATTGACAGGGAAGAACATAGAAGGTCATCCATGTCCATTTACTTGTGGTTAAGCAAATCAGTTAATAAGAAGCTGAGGACAAAAGAAGTTATTTCTGTTAAGGAACTAGGCCCTATTCCCTACCTATTCTTTTAGAAAATTAGGTGATGAACTGCTTTGTTTCTTCATGAGAAGACAAAAATTATATTGACTGTGATGGTTTGAGTTATGAATAATGTTAAGATAATTACAGACACAATAAACGTGATTGAACTAGAAACTTATATTCACTTTGATTCGGATAAAGCCACTGAAAGGAACAGAGGGGATGGAAGTCTATTATATTCAATTAGCTTTGTGAATGCAACCCACTAAATATAGAGCACAGAGGGTAATGTATATGCAGTTAAAGTGTCATAATAGAAGACTCTGAAAGGGTACTGACTGACTTATTGTAAAGTCATCGAGAACCTATCGGTAATATATTAAGAGCTCTGTAATGACTCATTAAAGAAAAACAATTGAAAGCATCTTTTGAAATCTTTTTCTCACTCTTTTTAGTACTTATCCAGTCAAGATTTTGCAAATTAAGTAAAGACTGGTTTCAATTGACTCTAGGCTCCAGCTGTAACTAATAAAAATAAAAGCAGCTTGTGCTCGTACAAAACGCTTCGCAGCTCGATTATTTCATGCCATTACAATGAAAAGTAAAAGAGAAATACCATACAAATAAAAGAAGATGACAAGAAAGGATAGTTCTTACCACATTGGATGCTGTACCTCCCGGGCAACAAGCAAGCAATATCAAACCTACTGAAAGAGATGGTGAGAGTCCCAAAAACTTGCTAATTATCGTACCAGAGACTGGCATAATTGTATACTGTGCAGCACATCCAAAAAGTATCTGAGAGAAAAGAATTCACAGATATTGTGACTTTTGGAATCCTACTCATCCATGATAAACTATTTCTGTAGTTTCTGTGCAGAAGCTAATAGGTTACCACATGCGTGAAACATTCGACTGACCTTTCTTCTAATAATCTCATATTCCTAAGGTTACTATGATGCTCATCTAAAATGCAAAACAGATTTTCATGAGACTGTCCTCAATTTACTTTCCAAGAATAAACATATAAGTAGTGCTTAACTCTCAAGAACAGAACTTCCAATCGATCATTTTTGGTGAAACAGTAACAGTCAATGAATATCAACTGTAAAAGATAACAATCTGGAATTAACAGGAAGAAGAGTAGATAACATCCATGGCTGCTGGGGTGAGTATTCTTAAACAAAAGCACCAAAATTAAAATAGAATGAACAGTGTGAAACTTAGAGTGGCCCTCAGGGTGCACGAGTTGAGACCAAAAACATTTTTGTTAGGTGCGTGTATATATATTTAACATATTTTATTAATTTTAAATTTTCAAATTTTTATTATTATGTTACGATAAAGGACACAATATTTATGAAAAAGGAGTAAAAAATAAAATTATATTACATTAATATTTTTTTAATTTAATATATTATTCAAAAAAATATATTTATTTTTTCTAAATTTAAACTATCTTACTTTCGAAAAAGAAAAAAAAATTATTTTAAACTATCTATTTTACCAGCCCAATCTAAGAGCCCGTTTGATGCACATTATTTTGAAAAAAGTGCATTTTTTTGATATGATGGAAGGTGAATATGTCGTTGAAAAAGAAGAAAAAGTTATTGATGTGATGAAAAATATTATTTTATTGAAGAATGTGTGGTTGAAAATAAGTAGAAGAATGAGAATGAAAATTAAAATGGGAATCAAACAGGCTCTAAATGTTCAATTAACTTCGTTAACCAATTACCAACCCAATAGCCACGAGTATGGTCCCCTTGACCTTCCACGACGAATCTGAGCTCTTATACAGATTGATAGATATGGATTGTCTAACATTAGAGAGCGTTTGTTTGTTTTCACTTGTTTGCATTGTATCGAAAGTAATACTTCTCTTATTTCTTCAATTCATATGTTGCATCCTTTTGTTTTTGGAAGGTCAAGTTTACGCCCCCTCTCCCCCCTCCCTCTCCCTCTCCCTCTCCCTATATTCTCGAGGATTTTATTTTTATACGATTGGGATATCCAAATCCCTATCAGCATTCCTTGGTGGCTCTGGAAACTCACTAAGGTTGTGTTGATATTTTGCTTTAAAAAAAAAAGGACAATAAGTAGCCTAAAATTCAATTAATTTCTTTGGATGATGCTAATTTGAAAGTATGTTGTGATCATCTTGATATTGTTCTAAGACATGTAATTTTTTACGATTTTGATGGCTAAGATTTTTCAAAAGTTAAAAATTTTGAGAAATCTTTTTCCAAAAGAAACAAAAACAACTTTTGATATATTGAGTTATTTGAAAAGATTGGATTGCTTTTCAAATAAATTTATTGTATATAAAATACAACTGACAATTCCTCTATGCATTTGCCAAAAGAAGTTTTTCAAAACTAAAATTATTAAAATCTTATTTGCAATCAACCATTATAAGAACGATTGAACGGACTAGTTTTGATATCTATTGAACAAGATTTGCTAGAACATATTGATCACGAAAGTTTAATTAGCGAGTTTGTTTCTAGAAATGCGAGAAGAAATATTTATACATGATTTGTTGCATTTCAGGGTTTACACGTGGTATTTGCTATTTTTGATTTCGAGGTTTGCTCATATGGAATTGCACAAAGAGGTTAGTGGCTTAGAAGATTCTTTGTGAGAACATATGAATTTTGATGAAATTCGGGAGGTGCTTTTAAGCTTTAGTTGTACTTTTCTTATTTACGACATGTAAAACAAACAAAAATATATTTAAATGTCATATTTTTGCAATGAAATAATATTATTGGAATATATTTTTTACTTAATATATTTTTAATTACATGAAAGGGGGCACTATTTTAAAATTTCACACGACACACCTAAAATCTCAAGGCCGACCCTAGTGAAACCACATTACAAACACCATTGTCATTGAAGAATATGCTACTTGGAGTCTTGACATTACTCTAAAACTGTGATGTTCGGACTCTTTATTTCAGCCGGAGTACCCATGTCAACCCGACACGACACGAGTACGGGTATAGGATATGGGGCGGACATGGGAAAAATCAACCGGACACAACAATTCTTGACTTGATAGGCGACAAAGAAGCTAGCTTCTTCTTTGAATCCGAGTTCAATGAATCATCACAGGCTATGAAGCCATCAGTTGGCGATGTAACGCAGTCGCAAGTACTGCTCTGCCCGAATTTATAGGCTGGAGGACTAAGACTTGCAGAGGACACCATCACCACCAGTTGCTTGAAATGAAGAAGAGGGAAAGGCAAGATGATGAGTTTCATGGGCTTTTTTTTAATTGTGGTACTTTTGCTGGGCTGGACATTTTTTAAAATATTAGGCTATTTATATGCTGCTGAGATTAATTACAATTTAAAATCCATTTTGCCCCAATCCCATATGATACGACATTTGCTAGAAGTTGGAGTTTGATTAGGAAGATTTTCATTGGAGGTGACCATACTTTGATTAAATTTACATTTTAGTCATTCAAACTTTTTTCTAATTATTAAAATTCACTTAATTATTATTTAACTTTTTACATGTGAATTTTTGAAAAAATAAATGAAGTTTGAAAGCCGTACTTACGTACCCGTGTCCAAAATTTGAACTATTTTTAACCATATCCTCGTATCCTACATTTTAGAAAATAAAATATCTGATACTTCGATACGTACCCGTACCCGATACCCATATCCGAGTCCGAACATCATAACTCTAAAATATGTTGTATCGGATAAAGTGACCTAAACAAGGTAATGAATATTATAAGACTGTTTAAACATGAAATATTTCAGATTTACAAGTTTGGAATATGACCAAATCTCAAGTCTTACAAGCACATCTCTCCCACCCCCGATAGAAGTAACATTGCAATTCAGAACTTTCAATGTATAAATTTTATAGGGAAACAAATTGGAAATCGATAAGTTTCAAAATCATTTAATTTTGAGATGCCAACTCAGTTAGCAATGCAGTTTAGACATTTCATTCTACTGGTTTATTATCCCAAGAAACTAATACTATTTCAAACTTCTCTAGAGAATTAAACCAAATCATGCTTCAATATTGTCTATGAATTTCGAAAAAATAATGAGGTGTTAGGAAAAAATCTTCTCCTAGTGATACACAGCGGAATATTTTTTTCCTCTTTTGAGTGATAAAACAGGATATTAACAAAGTCAAGGATATGAAAATAAACTGATAAGAATAACGTCGATTTTAACGTGTAAAATTATTTTAATGCAAAAGAAAAACCACAAGACCCGTAGTGTACTTCAACTTCCACTATATCACAAATAATGGGATTACAAAACTCACAATAACATCAAGTAAGAAATAGTTTCTTGATTAAATAGAGGCACTCACTCTCTCTAATTTTCTTTCTACCCAAGGTAGATTTCTCTCACAATTTTTTTCTAATCTCTCTAGTAGAGGCTCTCAAAATTGTCCCTCAAGTGTGACAAACTTTCGCCCTATTTATAAGAAAACATTGGATGGAAGAAGATAATTTGAATTTTATTTCATTTCCTTGCCATTTATTTTCATTGGTTGGAAGAAGATAATTTAAATTTTACTTCATTCCTCGTCAAAATTCATGATTGGTTGGAAGAAGACAATTTAAACTTTACTTCATTTTTTTGTCAAACTTCTCCGCCTTTATGTCAACAATAGTAGTTGCCCATATTCTTCATTTGGTAGAGGGAGTAAAATTGGTTCTCTTTCTTGAAAATTTGATAACATGTAGTGAAATTGGTTTTTTCCACCCTACATGTGGCGGACAGCACAACAAATTTTCCCCTCCGCCTTATGTGGTGGGTTCTACCAAACCTGCTTTTTGCATACAAGCTTCGAGCTTCTTCTTAAGCAAAGATTTCATCAACGTGTTCGATCCATTATTGCTGGTATAAATTTTCCCTAAATTCAGTTGCTTGGCTTCAAGTAGATCATGAATCCAATGGTACCTGACATCAATATGCTTGGATCTAGAATGAAATGTTGAGTTCTTAGATAGGTGGATAGCACTTTGACTGTCACAATAAACAACATATTTTGCTTGTTGTAATCCTAATTTTTGAATGGGAGGTACAACAATTTGTTGTGAGATTCGACACATGTAGGGTAAACAAAACCAATTTTGCTATAAATATTATCAAATATCTGAGGAAAACAAAATCAATTTTGTTTCATCTACCAATTGAAGATTATGGGCAGCCATAAAGATGGAAAAGTTCGACAAGAAAATGAAGTAAAGTTCAAATTGTTTTCTTCCAATCAATAAAGAAGTTTGACAAGAAAATGAAGTAAAGTTCAATTTGTCATCATCCAACCAATGAAATAAATGGCAAGGAAATGAAACAAAATTGAAATTGTCTTCTTCCATCCAATGTTTTCCAATAAATATGGTAAGAGTTCGTCATATTTAAGAGACAATTTTGGAGAGCCTCTACTAGAGATATTAGAGAGAAAATTGTGGGAGAACTCCACTTTGTGTAGAAAGAAAAATTGAGAATGAGTGCCTCTAGTTAACCAAGAAATTATTCCCTTTTTTTGATGTTATTGTGAGTCTTCTAATTCCATTGTTTGTGCATAGTGAAATTTGAGGTGGACAACAGCCTAAAGGTTTTTCTTTTGCATTAAAAGATTTTTACACGTTACAATCGTAATTCTTCTTATCAATTTATTTTCATATATTTGGCTTTGTCAAGACACACAAAAGAGGGAAAATTATTCCAATGCGTATTACTAGTAGACAAGTTTTTCTCAACATGACATGCCACTAAAGCATTTATAATAGATCAAAACATTAATCAAGCAAACAATTTCAAGTTTCAAAATCAGGGTCGCAAAAAAGTGGTCTTATGACAAAACTCACAGAAAGAGGCCTTCGCATGAACAAATTGATCAAGTCTTTGAGCTCCAAGGTAATACCCATAGTCAACATAATGAACCCAAGTGTCAAACTATACGAAGTGGGGCCAGCCTCCACGAACCAAGAGAAAGTGGAAGGTCTTAAGCAAGCAATCGCCCCTCCAACAGTCACATAAAGAGGATACAGGCTCGCTGCAGTGGCCAACCAGCTTTCCCATCTGGGTTTTGCTGGAGTCGAAGCTAATTGTTCAGAATTTCCACGTAAATAACAGTTGATGGGAAATCTTGAATTTGAAATCCTTGGCATACTGGAAATGCTAATAGGGTTGGCGGTTTTCGAGAGTTGGATTCTTCGGTGGGTTTTATGTGGGTGGGAAATGAACGAAGTGGACCAGCTGCAGAGAGAAAAAGACATTGCTGATTTCTGGTTTCATACAATTTTGTTTGCAGCTTTTGTATACCTTTTCTTGATTTACTGTTTGAGAGAGATGATAGGATAGGGATGATCCTTCATGAGAACGGTGGGGAAATCAAGCGAGGCTAACTTTGGCCATTAACTGCGAATTCTATGGGACCCATATGAACCATTGTGAACCAAAATCAATTTATTCTGAATTACATAAAAATGCTACTTTTTTGTCGAAACTATTGTAAAGTGAAAGTATCATTTTTCTAAGGATCCGTTTGATTGTAAGATAGAATTTGAGGGGAAAAAAAATAATTTTAGAATTTATTTTATTAGAAATTGAAAATTAAACCCTTGTTTGAACCTCATTCTTGTCAAAAAAAAATGTATTTTTGAATAGTGTATTGATGGAAAATGTGTGGTTAAAATAAAAAAAAATTAAAAATTAAACTTGCGTGTAATATTATTTTATTAAAGAATGTGTGGTTGAAGTTGATCAAATCACTACTGAAAAATGTATATTTGATGGGAAAATGGAGCTCAAACAAGGGCTAATTATATTTGATTGATATAATTTTCTAATTGGAAAATGTTGAAATTTTTATCTTTTAGTATTCATTTGGCTTTGTTTATCATGAAAGTTGTCAATTAAAGAGATGAAATTTGTTACAATTAGGAATAGAATTTGTTTCAAAAAAAAAAAAAAATTGAAAATTGAAAAATCGAAAACCATTCGTTTAGCTTTTTTTTCATGAAATTTGTCGATTAAATTGATAATTTTTTTTACAATTGGTGATTGATAGAAAACAAAAAACCACCAATATGTGGGAATTGAAATTCAACAAAAAGCAAGAAAATGGGTCGTGTGAGACCAAAAATAAAAAAGGAATTCCCTAGATAAAATAACTATCAAACAAGTCAAAAGTGAGAGATAAAATTTACTTTCCAACTTCCTAGAAAAATATGTATCAAACAGAGCCTAAGTTCACATTCATATTCAATGTAATTTAAAAAGCTGATAATAATTAATTTTAACTATATATTTCATAAGATTCATAATTTTTATCAAATTTTTAATCATATATTTCATCAAAATCTACTATTAATTTTTAAATACGTTAAAGGTAGGCTTAAAAATTACTATGCCTTGATTTGATTTATATTCAAAACAAGATCAAAATCTAAGCGAATGTAAATAAATAATTTTAATAATATATTTTGTGGACTCACAACTTTATCTTTTTTTAATTATGTATTTCACTAAAATTTACTAAAAATTTGATTTTTAGCAATATCAAACGGCAACTATATCAATATATCTAATATAAAATGCTTTTTGGGGGTTAGAAAACCGACCTAAGAAATAAGAAAAATGTCCTACGTATAAGGCATTTTCCTACAGGAGCCTTACACCTCATTGTTGGGCGGGCTCCACGTGTATTTAAAAAATTATTGTGTGGGGTTCGTCATTGTGTGTTGCCTGACAAGGACCTGTAAAATAAGTCCATGTACATAAAGTGCGATTCAAGAAATAAAAGCTATGGAAAGTCAATACCAAAATATGATAATTTTTAAAGAATTGAAAATTGTGGTTTATCCTTAAATAAGGATTTTTTATTTTTTATTTTTTATTTTGGTAAAGATTGTGTGTGATGGTGATTATTTAACTTAGATTAAAGAATTGTTCTGCAAATTCTTTCAAATTTAGAATGATGCTAAAAACATTTTTCGTCACTGAATTTACAAAGAATTTCATTTTAGTCCTTTAGCTTTATTTTGCTATAAATCGATTATTAAAGTCGCCAATTTATTAAGTCCTTGTGTGAAGTTGTTTTTTAAAAAGTAATTTTGTGAAAAACAATTTTTTTTGGAAAATGTGTTATTAAAAACTAAAAAAAAAATGTTACAGATCCACATGCAAAATTATTGCATTAGAAATGAAAATGAATTTGTGAGGAAAATTATTTGAAAAAATCATTTCAAACAAGGGCTAAGTTTCGTTAGGGTTGTACTAGCGTGTTTTTCAATAGACAAATACTAGTGCTGGTTTTGTAAAGTTTTTAAGTAATTATAAATTATGGGTTATGAAATCTATGAAAAGTGCAGATAAAAATTATTTTTTAACAATTTTAAATAATAATTTATGCTTTAAATATGCAGTAGTTGGAAGAGGATTTTTGCGATGTGACTACGACCCTCTTTTTGAGGAGGCATCACTTTTTCTGAAGTTAATAGCTATTTTATCGAGAATCTTGGGGAGAGTCGTCTTGTGCACCTAGGTATTCTCTATTTACCCATCCGTGTCCTTTCGGATACAAGTAATTTGTTTAAAGATCGTTTGAACTTGGTGTAGTTACTTCAGGACCATAGGGTCTGATTTTCGAACATTGACTTGAGACATTTTTTCTATCCTTTCTTACCCTGAAAAAGCAGGGGCACGTTACATAGTTGAATCTATAACCACCTTTCGACTAACTTAGTTTCATCCATCTCTCGGGATCAACAAGGGATAGTACAGGAATATTCAATTGTTGTTTATCAACTACGTCTTTTGGCCAGGTCTTAAGCGTCAAATCATCCTCTTTGGATGAACCTTACAAATGAACCCTCAAGTTTTTTGGGCATTAGATTTTCATCAATATTTGCATTAACTCAAACCAACATTCTCACTTTTCCTTTTCCACCACTACTCGCGTGGGAGCTTCCTTCTAAGGTAGAACGTTTCTACAATTCTACAATTCGCTTAACATCGATCTTATTTGGCACAAAAGCGCTCAGTTAGTGAGCTATTAAACACTTTTTCAAGGGTAACTGCTTTTAGGAAAACATCATTGTTGTCACACACCCCTTACGTCCTTTATCACCATGATCATTTAGGGGCCTCGACTGATGACATAACTTGTTAGATTGAATGCTAATATATGTGCAGTAGCCTAAAATAAAAAATTTAAACATTTAGGAGCCACACCACCGATGTGAAATTTTCTTTTTGTGTCTTGTGCAGATGTTGCACTTGCATTGCTAATGTATCAATATAAGGATTGTTTATGAAAACTGAGAGTAAATGTAAGTTAAATGCTATTTTTTTTTTATTTTTTTAGTACATAACTCCCCTCAATATAAAATTAAAATAAAAAAAAAATAGAGAGAGAGAGAGAGAGAGAGAGAGAACGTATTGTTTAAATCATTATAATTTTGAGAACAGTATTAGAAAATGTTAAAACACACACACATGGAATTATGAAAGTTTTGAATTTATTAAATTCTTAAACATTTAACTTAATTTTTTTAATAAACTCTTTTGTTTAAAAAAAGTTAAATATTCGACTGGTTTAATATTTTTATTCATTAGTTATTTGATCGAGATTCTTCTGAATTAGAATGAAAAAAAAACTTGTAAAGTCCAATTAAAAGGCATGTATATCTAAGTATAACCTATGCATTTTTAAATCTTCCCCAATGGTACGCTAGTGTAAAAATCACTTCAACAGTACATCAAATTTGATATAAATTTTGATGTAATGAATAATGTTACACTATTATTCATTTACACCAAATTTGATTTATTATTTTCCATTTTACCTACCATTTTCTAAGGGTGTGGCAACATGGGATAATGCCATGTCATACCTATTATTGATGTGATAATATGTCGGCACATTGTGACTAGTCCTGCACATTATACAGAGATCAACCTGACATCTCAATTTTGCTACCTGCACATCAAGTTTAACAGTTTGATTGAAATCATCTAATATGACAAGCATGATGACCCTTTTGTTCAAATCAATACTCAAAGGAAGTGTCCAACTTAATGTGATGTACAAGAAAATTAAGGTCCTATTTGAGCCAATTTGGCTATGCGTACAAAAAGTTGCTGACAGAACCTATACAGATGAGTTGTCAAGCATTTGTTGGGGAAAAAAACCAAAAAACAAAAACTCAAACTAAACACGTAAACTTGATTTTATATCACTGATTTTACTTTCCAACCCAAAACCCACGCCCCATTCCCCATCGTCGAACCGAACCCACGCCTCTTTCCCTATCGCCAAACCCATGCCCCTTTCCTCGTCACCGAACCCACATCGTGAACCATTAATTCCTGCCAACGTCATCGTCGTTCTCTTCACCATCTCGTGTTGTCGTCTATTCGTTAAACAACGAAGAAGTCAACATCTTTAGCTTCGTAATATTACCTTCTACCTTAAACCTTTAGCCCTTCCAATTTCGTCGTCGTTGTCCTCACAATCTCCGGTTGTCGTTGAAATTTTCAGACATGGAACTATCACCGATTTCACAGCGTTCGACAAGGTAGGATTTGTGGGTTTATGTTAAAAAATTATTTTTGGGTTTTTCACACTCACTGTACACAATTTGACAAGGTAAGATTTTGTGGGTTTTTGAACAAATTAGGACTTGATGTTTTGTTGAAGATACGGGGTATATATGAGATTGTTGAGAATTTGTCAAATGGGCGTAGTTTGTATTTTGGTAGAAGTATAATCTACTGCTTATTTCCTAAAATTGAGCAGGAATGACAATCACAGTGCACTCTCACAGGGATCAAATGTGAGGATTGCCAATTTGTCATTTGTGTGTGTGTGTTTTTGGCATACTAGTTCGAAATTGTCATTGCTTGGTTTGAAGTGAGTACTACAAGAAAAATTGAATTTTCATTGTTCAGAACCAAAACTTTCCACTACAGAATGATCAATCTGCAAGAATCAAGCCATTTTAACTTGATAGTAAACAAAAGTATAGCTTATTTTAAGGAAAATTGCAATGAAATATTAAATTCATACCAAACTCCTAAGGGAAAGCTTCTTGTGAGAAAGATCTACATCTACAAAGCCTGCAAATGAGGGTCTATATGTTCCTGTCTCGTTATATAATGAGGATCTGTGAATAAGATTAAATAGAATGAAGTTAGCAGAACATAATTAACAAAAGAAGAAACCAAAACCTAGTAAATATTCTCATAATGAAATCTAGGCTGGAATAGACCTTGATGCATTAGAGCACATGAGAACTAAATGTTTGCCTTGATCCTGGAAAATTTTGAAAAAGACAAGAGTGTATTCTTCTAGGTTCAGAACAATTAAATAGGAGGAATGAACTGAACTTGGTAGCTATGTTTACTGCTCTTTGCTATGACTCGGTAGCTATGTGTACACTAATTTGGATGCATGTGGTTGTTTCTCATGTAGGGATGAAAAACAGGAACTATGGTGTTTGTCACAGCTGTAGAAGCACCGATCACTTCTTCGGAGAATGCCAAAGAGAAATGTTGTTGTCTATGGTGTGTAAATGGAATTCAAAAATGTTTTGAGGTTCAAAAGGAGGGCAATAACAAAGGCCGACCATTCAAAACTTGCAGTAATAAATGCGGATATTTTGACTGGGTAAAAGAATAAGCAAACGGTGAATCGAGCACAATTAATGAAGCAATAAATCTTACTACGAAAGAGGAGGTCGACGAGTTGCCAAACATGTTCAAAAGTCTAGCACGAATAGTCGAGAAACGAAACCTCGAGATTTCATTGAATGTGACATTCCGCAAGGGAAAGGAGACCACAGACGATAATTGAAAAGGAAAGGGGCTGGCATAATAAGTAGTTATATTCGATATTGCACTTTTTTGTAAAAATGTTGTTAGATTCGTAATATGCCAAAAGGATGTGAAATGAATCTTGTTACACATCAACTTTGATATACAACTTACTCATAATGTAGAGACTGCAGTAATATGCATAATGACAATTTTATAGACATTTTCTTTATTTACATGTCTTCTGATACATTCATGGTTTGCTATTGTGTCTAGAACAAATACTGTTTGTTGTGAATGTGCAGAAGCAGGGGACAAATACATGTTGTGAATTTTGCATCGCAAGTGTACGATATCGAACAAGTAATAAAGTGGACCAAAGAGTCCGGATAATCGTTCCTACGAGGACTATACTTAAATGTCTAATCTAGTTAATTTCAATTTCTATTTGATGAATGTAACCTCAAATTTTGTGTGAAAAATGTTGTAATCTAATGAAAGCTTAAAATTAAAGTGTGATGTGCACAAAAACAACGTTGGAGTTTAACAATGAGACAGATGTTAGGGTAGATCATTTCACATATTGGATCACATTTACGATTTACATCAAAATTAATGAACTAAAGTAGTGTTCGGTCGAATTCTCTTAATATATTCAACTTACCCCTCTCGAGTTTTCGTTGTGATTTTTAATTAAGTCAATTTCATATCTCTCTGCAAACTTATCTTAATTAAACAAAACAAGGTTTTGAATATTCATGCATGATCGCAATAATCAATATAGATATTTCTATACATATATTAATTTACCGAATTTTATTATATGGTCTAGACAAATAATCTCTCATACCGCTGTCCATAGTGACTGTAATCCATCATCTGACCATAATGGTGAGTGACCTCGATCTCCATCTCTATCGTCCTGTCTATCACCCTCGTCCATCACCTCATCCATCATCATCTCCTCGTAGTCCTGCTATATCGCCTCGGAAAGCTACAACCGCCACGACAAAGTCTGATATATGACTGCGTAGCACTGATACATCCTGACGTAAGCTCGATACTCGCTACGCATCTCTCCTCCCATCTCCCCTACATCCTTCCGTAGCGCCCCCACCTCCCATCTCATCTCCGCTTGTAGCGCTACTACCTCCTCTCGCATCGTCCCTACCTCCTTTCTCATCGCCGCCATAAATTCAGTCAAAAGGACATACATGTCACCGTGTGCAGGAGATGCATGGGAAATGTGCTTGGATGGAGGAGAAAGAGATCTTATCGGCGGGGGCGATCCCCTCGGAGGTGATCGTCGATCAACCATACCACGCTTCTACACGAGTGATAACATTAACAATTATTTTTTATTCAATGAAAGTCAGCTAACACATAAGGATGAAAATTATATTCCATTTACAAACCTCCTCGGGGTCCAGGATGAAACTGAAAGTCCGCTCGTCTTCATTGTGCGGATTGGTCAATTCACGCACATATCTATGAGTCTCCTCCTCCATCGACGACATCAACTCAGTTATGACTTCAAGCTGACATATCCACATTTCGACTAGTTAATAATCATGTGATCAGATGTTGGAGCTATAAACAACATAAATTGAAAAATGTATTATCTCACCTGAGCGTCGTCGAGGATAGCTGATAACTGTTTGCTAGTCGGATATCCCACTGCTCGAGATGCTTGCCAATTATGCATCCGAGGGATGCGTGTCTCCAGTCGAGTCGCATACCGGTCACCGATGACTGGGATAGTCTCGTACGCCCAAATTTTACAACAAATACAATTATTACATTCATATATATTATAAACAATATTTTTAGAATAAATTATGTCAAACATACACCTGTATAGCCCAAGGCAATCCGTATGTATCATACTTCCGCATGGTCCCCCTCGACCTCGAATGCAATCTGGTGAACACGTGTACCGTGTCCTGAAAACATCTTTGCCCCCACGAATATGTGTTAAACGCATCAAGATTGTCGATGATCTCTAGATGAAAGGGGTCAATCACAATCCTCCTGTGGTGACATCGTAATGTACTCTCTAGGATGTAGACCGAACCGAGCTTCAGTCTGTCTAACATGTGGTCACACCTAGTGATCGCGTCCAATAGCTACGTCAGAATAACCGACCCTTGCCCCCTAGAAGTATGTGTCGTGCAGCCTGCTAGCCCTCTGCGTACCGGCACGAGCAACATCGTCGCCCGTAATCTTCAATCCAATGATCATAGCAAAGTCGAAAACAGAGAAACTGACGACTTTGCCCCCGAGGTCGAAGTGGAGGCTTCGCCATCAACTGGACTCAGCAATCAACACGATAGGGCATCAATAATCTGTCCCTAGAACTGCAAGTGTTTCAACTTGTACAAGGGCCACAGAAAGGACTGACGAAGCATATCTTCATGTTGTGCATCCAGCAAATTCAATACTAATATGTAACTATTAAGGCTACCGTTGCAGGTAGCCTTACCTGGCATCTGTCTCAATGTCGTATCCAAATAATACTTCATGTTACAAAAATTTAAATTATTAGTACAAGAAATATAAGATAATGGAATACAACATAATCGCAAAAAATTAAGTGAACCGAATTCTAAAAATTATACGGAAGAAAGAATTAAAGAAAATATTAAAAGTAAATAAACGGAAAAAATAATTATGAATTTAAATTTAAATTTAAATTTTATTTTTGGTAATTATCAATTTCAATTTCTTCATTTAATTATATAGATAAATAATTTAAAGAAAGAGAAAAATATTAAAAGTAAGTAAAAGATATAAATTTTATTTAATTAAATTTGACCAAATTAAAGATTTATTTACAAATAATATTTAATTAAAGAATTTTATATTAATTGAAATATTTAAATGAAAAATAAATAAAAATTTGCTAATTTGTTGAAACATAATATTTCATTCTCGTAATTATCAATTTAAAATTATTTATTTAATTATTTAATTTTATATATAAAAATTAAAAAAAAAAGAAAATTATTAACGTAAAAAAGATTACAAATATTATTTAATTACGTTTGATTTTTGGTAATTATCAATTTAAATTTCTTCATTTAATTTTATATATATATATATATATATATATATATATATATATATATATATATATATAATTTAAAGAAATGAAAAATATTAAACTTTAATAAAAGATATAAATATTATTTAATTAGCTTTGAAAAAAATAAATATTTATTTACAAATAATATTTAATTGAAGAATTTTAAATTAATTAAAATTTTAAAATAAAAAAAATAAGAATTTGCTAATTTGTTAAAAAATAATATTTCATTCTCGTAATTATCAATTTAAAATTATTTATTTATTTAATTTTATATATAAAAATTAAAACAAAAGAAATTTATTAAAGTAAAAAAAGAATACAAATATTATTTAATTATGTTTGATTTTTGGTACTAAATTATTAAAGTAAAAAAGTTATTTATTTTATTTTATATATGTTAATTAAAATAAAAGAAAATTATTTTAAAAAAATACAAATATTATTTTAATTACATTTGGAATATACTATATTATTTAAAGAATAATATTTCATTTTCGTAATTATTAATTTAAAGTTATTTCTTTTATTTTATATATAAAAATATTAAATTTTATTCATTTTATTTTATATACAAAAATACAGAATAACAATTAAATTGTTATTGTTATTAAATAAAAACAAAAAAATTAATAAAAAAATTAAAGGATCCAAACCGGCTGTTTACAGTCTCAAAACAGTCGATTTTGGTAGCAACAACGAGTTAGTCGTCAAAAATCTCCATTTTCGACAACTGAACTCTACAAAACAAGCCAAAAAACACATTCTCTAAACCAAAAAATGGTCCGCAATTTATCTACTCAATCATTCTAATCTATATATGAACTATTAATCCAAGTAAATGTAGAAAAATTCAACTTTCAACAAATAAAAAAAATTCATTTTCATTGATTAAAAAAATTAATTTATGTAATCCTTTGTGGGGAGGTCGAGGATCATTTTTTTGTGTGGTGATCGTCGACTATTGTAGAGTCGGCTGAACGTCGAAATCTACTGTGGAGGCTTCAATTCGGCTGTTCGACTATTTTGGTTTGGACTGTAAGAGTGAGAGAATATATGATGGGTACTTTGAGGTTTTCGTCCCATTTGTCATTTTTTTTCAATTTTTTTTTTTTTTTAATGTATTATTTGGTCAAATGACAATGTCGAAATACGGACTTTTGCTATTCACTGATATTTCCTCCCAAAAACCCCAAGTGGCTCCGCTGCTCCGCACCTGTTCAGTGATACAGGCTAATGTATTAATTTTTTCCTAGGTTTCACGGAGTGAATAATAAGGAGAAATGGCACATAGGTTGCTGAGAGATGCGGAAGCTGATGGATGGGAGCGTTCGGATTTCCCAATCATATGCGAGTCTTGCCTCGGCGATAACCCTTATGTTCGGATGGTATATTTCAATTGCTTTTGAATTTTTAGGGCTATTCTAGTTTTGTAGTTTCTTTTCTTTTTTAGGTATTTCTGTATAGAAGTAAATCTTGAAGCTTATTCATCGACCAGGAGACTATTGCTGTTTTCTTCCACTTGGAGAAAGTTCGAATCTTTTTAGAGAAATTTCTATGATTTTTTTTCCTTTTCTCATTTGTATTTTGTCCAGGTAATAGGCTTGCCATTTCCATATCAAACACTAAAACATTTTTCCTTTTCTTTTTGGTTTGACTTGGTATACAACACGGATCATAAACTGGTTTTCATCTAAGAAGCGTGGGAGCAGAAACTAATGCATTTCATTAGGCTTTCTCCCACTTTGAGTTTCCTCAACCTGCAGGGATCTAATCCAGTAATTACCCCAAGGGGCCATTTCTCTGAATTGTTGTCAGTGAGATTGGTACCAATTTCACTTTGAAAGTGAATAATCAGACAACTGTAGATTTTATTGGAGTTGGAAAATCTATTTATTGATGAAGTAATTATATATTCTGTTAGCAAAGAACTTCCCATCTGAATCTCACCTTGTCAAAACTTACTGCTTGTTTGGAATAGCTTTAAAAGTTGCTAAAAAGTATTGGTCAAATCAGGAATTGATTTTAACCACACATTTCGTCATCTTTTATTTTTAAAATTTGGTAAAACTTTTATCAAGACCTTTATCAAACAAGCAAGTAACCCTTTATAAGAATTCATTATGGTGGTAGATTGTTTGCTAGATATAACATTTTAGAAAAAGAGGGTACCTACCCAACAAAAGTGTGTTAGAAATATTGTTTGGGAGGGAGGGAAGGAGAAATAATGTGCTCCAATAATTTCCCAGAGCATATTTGCTATTTAACTAGTTCTCGTACATGAAAGTTATTGAGAACAAGCTCTGAAAATAAAAATAATAAGGAAGTACTAGATGTATAGATATTTTCAACTGTTTATCATTTTAAGACCTTGTTTGAGCCCCTTTTTTTTGGAGATAATGTATTTTGAAATAGTGATATTTTGGAGAATGTGTGATAAAAAATAGGAAAATGTTTTGGATTTATGTGTAAAATTATTATACGGGAGAATATGTGATTGAAAATGAGTATTGAAAAAATGATTTTTGAGAATAATGGGGATAAAACAGGGGCTAAGTAAGTAGACTTAGCTTATATTTGGTTCATGAAATGAAATAGGGAGGAGTAGTGGAAATAGGACAGATAAGGACATTACACTCTCGCTCTGGGGATTTCTATGTTCTCTCACTCTAACTTGTTTAGCAATTAACACTAGAGAGATTGGTAGGACAGGACAGCTGGAGAGAGAATGAAGATAGAACAAATGATTTTGTTGTATTATACCACCATACTCTTGTTTTCTCAGTCTAAAAAGTTTGCCATAGGTTGACTTTAGTGCTTTATATCTTTTAACCCTTTCATTTTTTGGACGGGAAAGAAAAAGATGGCCTGGACTGGTACAGATCCACTTTGTCTCTCCTTCTTCCTTCCTTACCAAAACCAAGTGTTGTGCTTCCTTTGCTGCTACTTTCAAGTGGCAGCTGTAGGCTGGTTTCAATTCTTCTCTTTAGAAAATAAATTTGGAACAATGTGTTTAAACTTTTAAATATTTTGCATTATTACATATATCATTGTTAAATTTTCAATTGAGGTGTCATGTTTATTTGGGAGAGGTGTTAAATAAATTGTATCCTTATAATTTTCTTTGAGTGCGCTAATGTGTTTGATGTACTTTTGAACTCCTTCTTGGTTAGATGGCCTTTTTTCTATGTTTATTGTTGCAATGGTCTTTGTGTGTACTTGTTTATGGTCATTTTTTCTACTCAAATGATTGTGGTGGTGTTATTTTCATCTCTAATCTGGATCTTACTTTTGAGGCCCTTGTATTCTTTAAATATTGTAGGATCGTTGATATAATGTGCATACGGTATTAGGCCCTTGTTTGGCCCCCATTATAATGAGAATTTGGGAAAAATGTATTTTGGAATAGTAATTTTTTGAAAAATGTGGTTAAAAAAGAAGAAAAATTTTGGGGTTATGTGTAATATTATTTTATTGAAGAATTTGTGATTGATAAGAAGAGAGAGAAAGTGAATTATAATTTTAATGGGCCAAATAGGGGCTAGGTTTATGATATAATGAATGTGATCTGATTTCTGCCTTTTCATCATCATAAGTAATCTTCTGGTTGCATTGCAGACAAAAGCTGATTATGACAAGGAGTGCAAGATATGCACACGACCATTCACCGTTTTCAGGTGGAGGCCAGGACGTGATGCAAGATATAAGAAGACCGAAATTTGCCAAACTTGCAGTAAATTGAAAAATGTTTGTCAAGTTTGCCTTCTGGATCTTGAATATGGTTTGCCAGTTCAGGTCCGTGACACTGCTCTCAGTATCAATTCCAATGATGCCATCCCTAAGAGCGATGTAAACAGGGAATACTTCGCAGAGGAGCATGATCGCAAGGTATGTTTGCTAGAAGCCACATTTCTCCTATACGTTCTATAGCTTAGAAGCATAATAGTATTCTTTTATATATCTATAAATCATTAAGAGAGCATGCAGATTTCATGTTAAGTAGTTGAACTACTTATTTCTATAGGCTGGAGTTCCATAAGATCATGTTCGTGTTGCTTGACACTGGGAGATATTTTAGTTATGGTAATGAAATTGCACTTGCTGGAGTTTAAGTTTTTGTCATAACACTTGCATCAAGTAAAAAGAAACACAGTTTCATGCATCGGTGTGGAACCGTGTGATACAATCAATGTATGATAGAAGAGCCAATGGTGGTTCTTGTATTTTAATTTTGTTCTAAAAAGTGCGGCATTTGAACAGCAATAATGTAAAATCTTCGAAGAAAAGATATGTTATTTTACTGATTAACAGGGGACTTATTTATGGCTCCCCAAAAGAAAAAGAGAGGTAGATCGGGAGAATGAGAATAGATATATATTTACAATAAATTTCCTGTTGTATTATGAAAGGGAAATATGTAAGGCTTCAGATATGTATTAGGCATTCAATTGCAGACTTAAATGATATGCAATTAGGCAATAAAAGAAAATTATTGATAAGTTTTGAGTTAATTTGGTAATGGAAGATAAATAACTTGAAATGACAAGGATATTTGGCATTCGAGAGGACAATTCTCTCCACTAGATTTCTCTAAACTTCAGCATGCTTTCCCTCCCTTTTATAAGCCCTGTGATCTAACAGCTCCCTAACTGCCCGTGTGAATTCCATGAGGAGTGGCTGCATTCCCCAAGCTCATTTAGTTTCCTGCCCCCGCTGCCTTTCCCACGCCTTTCATATTTGAATGGAATTGGCGGTCTAACATCTCCATTCTTGTAATTTTCTCTGTAATCTTGAGTCAGCAAAGGATCATATTATCATTTATATGTCAGCTTGAAGTAGGAAATAGTAGAAGATAAACTTGAAATATAATGAAGTTTTTAAATTGAACCATTTTTATTCAGGAATGTAGACTGAATCATTATTGTATGCAGGCTAGAGCTGGGATTGATTATGAATCTTCCTATGGGAAGGCACGCCCTAACGACACTATTTTGAAACTTCAAAGAACAACTCCATATTATAAGCGAAACAAAGCACATGTATGCAGCTTCTACATTCGTGGTCAATGTACAAGAGGTCCTGAATGCCCTTATCGGCATGAAATGCCTGTTACGGGAGAGTTATCGCAACAAAATATTAAAGATCGTTACTACGGGTATGTGAAATTATTAACTTTACGTTCATTCAACTTGTATTGGCTGTATTAATAAATATACTGTGTCGTTCAAGTTTTTTACATTGTACATAATGTCTGTGTTTTCCATCAACTTTATTTAATGTGGACCCAGCCCCATATTTTATTTACTGTTCAGGTCTGTGTCTCATTCTTCTTTTTTATGGAGGTGAGGGGACAGTTTAGGTGGTGGCACCTTATTGTGCACTCTCCTTGTGAATGTCTTAACCCCAAGGAATTTGGTGCAAGAGATGACCTTTACCAAAATGTTTTGAAATATGCCTTGCATTCTTGGAACTTTATTGGAAATGATACTTAGGGAGATGTATTCAATTGAGACTTTCTGTGATGCTCGGACTCGGCATTCCGACCGGCATACTTATGTCGACATGGGTACTGGTACGGAATACGGGTCGGATCCTTTAATTTTCAAGTCGACACGGCAACCTAGGAAGGTCGACCGCGGCGGCGCCACCGCGAAGAAACCAAGAAAGAACAAAAAAAAAACTTACCACGTTTAAAACCTTAATCTATTGAAGGACGGAAGCTTAATCTGTTTGAGGGCTGAAATGAAGAACCCAAGAAGTTGTGTGGGCCGCTGATTTGTTGAAGGTGAAGTGCTGTTTTTCAGTTTTTGGCTGTGTGGGAAATGAAGGAAATTAATTGGAGAAGCCCTAATTTAACACCACAATTACTCTTTTACTCCAATTTAAAAATAAAAATACTTTTGACACACTTTATTTACCATTTTGTCCTAATAAAATCTCAAACTTGTAAAAGAAGCCAAATCTATTTCTTTTCCAATTACACTAGATGAAAATTAAGGTGCAAGACATTTTTAAAATTAAGGACATGACAACTTTAAAAAATATTTTAAAAAAAATCTTATTTTAATCAATTTTTTACATGTGATTTTTCGAGGGAAAAAAATTGAAAATTGAAAAACGTACCCACGTACCCGTGTCCTAAATTTGAACTTTTTTTAGCCATGTTCCCGTATTCTACATTTTATAAAATAAAAAATTCGACACTTGGATACGTACTCATACCCGATACCCATACCTGAGTCCGAGCATCATAGGAGACTTTTAAAGACTTCCATAGACTTTTTAAAGTGAGCGACTTTTGTGGATTTTATGAACTTTTGAGTGACTTCTATGGATTTGTTAAGAATTAATAAAAGTCTTTTATGGACTTCTGTAAACTTTGATTAAAGATTTTTAAAGACTTTCAACAACTTTTTATTTTGCAAATTTATTTTATACCTGAAAAATTACAAATTTTTTAGCTACCTAATTAACATTTTAGAGAACCACGATGCCCACAAAATTTTCTTAGATGAAGTCACTAGTCACGGTCTAATCATTCAATTTTAGCGCAAATAAAATAATAAAAAACTTTTACATCAATTTTTAAGAACATAACCAAATGTTTTTCACGAAATTAACATAATTTCTAAAAACACAAATTGTTCTTAACAAAAAAATAAAAATAATAATAATAATAATAGATTGATTACATGAAATTCTACATTTTGAAACAATTGCATATAATTTCAATTCAAAAGTAATTATATACATATAGAATAATCATAAGTTGATTACAGCAAATAAATTAAAAACATATGAGAAAATCCTAGAATTGAAAGGAAAATGACGTTCTTTTTTTTAGGCCTTGAAATCTTCACAAATCTCATAGTATATGAGAGATTTCTTTGAGATTTGCTATTTATATTTTTCAGCAAAAAGACTCCAAAAGTCCAATAAGTAGAGAATTCTCCAAAAGTCATTGTCTATTTGAATACTTTATGACTTATAGAGACTTCTAAAAAGTTTTAATTGAATATTTCGTGACTTTTAGAGACTTTTAAGTCTATAGAAGTCTCAATTAAATTCACTTAAACTTTTAGAGGGTCTTTAAAAGTCACAATTGGATACTCCTAAACTTTTTAAATTCTCAAAAGTCTTAAAAAGTCCCAAATGATACACCCCCCTTAGTTTGTGGTTTGGCATGCAAAGTAATGATTTTCACACCTCTCCCCTCGGGGAAAGAAATTTACACTTGTGAAGAAAATATATGATATTTCAGTTCTTCGGGATTTTCTTGAGTTTTACATTTTTACTGGTGTAGTTTAAAGCATTTGCTGCAGGAAGATACTATTGTGTTATATTTTTGAACTCCTTGCTGTGCAACATTTCTTTTCATTTCAGTCTATTCTTCGTGGAGCTACTGATAGAAATAAAACAAGGCAGCTAATTTGGGGTCTTTTTCTATTTTAATGTGACTCCTTTAGTTTGTCTAATGTTTATATTAAGCTACTGTTTCTCGCATGTTTTATATCACTGGGAATGGAGAGAATGGAGCACTTCTAAGAAAGACAAAAGTCTTCAGTATATTGGCAGTTAGTTGTATAATCGTGCATTTTAGCTGTGCCTGTTCTCTACTCATGCTTGTTGAAACAATTATTTTCTGGATTGTCCAAACTTCTCACATTGATCATGCCATGTTGACAAGTAATTGTCTCGTAGTTGATCTTGATGACTTTCAATGACTTCAGATTTCTATATTATTCTTTTGTGTTCCTTTCAATTATCAAAAGTTCGAGCTAATGATATTTTGCTTCAACTCTTGCAGAGTTAATGATCCTGTGGCCATGAAGTTGCTCAATAAGGCAGGTGAGATGCCTTCACTGGAGCCCCCTGATGATGAGAGCATTAGAACCCTGTATGTTGGTGGGCTTGATGCAAGAATTTCTGAACATGATCTGAGGGATCACTTCTATGCACACGGAGAAATTGAGTCCATTAAGATGGTGCTCCAACGTGCATGTGCTTTTGTGTCTTACACAACACGAGAAGGGGCGGAGAGAGCAGCCGAAGAACTTTCAAATAAGCTAGTCGTCAAAGGTCTTAGGTTGAAGCTGCTCTGGGGTAGACCACAAGCACCAAAACCAGAATCTGAAGCCTCGGATGAAGCAAGGCAGCAGTCTGCCATGGCTCATAGTGGATTGTTGCCAAGGGCAGTTATATCACAGCAGCAGAACCAGCCTCTTCAACCACCTAGCACCCAGGACCAACCACCACCTATGCCTTACTTCAACATTCCTCCGTTGCCCCAGCAGGATAGAGCATATTATCCCTCGATGGATCCCCAAAGAATGGGTGCCCTTATTTCATCACAAGAGGGACCTGCTAATGGACCCTCAGGGTCGGGTGAAAATAGAAGTAGCTCAGGGCAGCAGCAGCACCAAGGACAGCATTATGCTTATCCGGCTGTGCCACCACCACCTCCAGGTCAGTTCTACCCGCCATATTATCCACCATATGGTTATATACCGCCCCCACCACCACCTGCACCTCATCAGCAATACCGTCCCCCTTACCAGTCTACAATGCCCCGGCCCCCACCACCTCCTGCTGGTGACCAGGCATCATATCAACAGAAAGCACCGGAAGGAACATCACAGCAATCGTAGAATTTGCGATGTGCCTGTCTGTTCAGGAAGATTTTTTGTTAACCTGTGGTTATGAGCCTACTCTATGACATCATACTCATGCACTGTGCCATTTGGAGTAAGCAGTTTTATTGTACTTGCTTTGGGATAATCTTTCAAGGATATTCCAGTCTGCATTTTTCCCTTAGCTAACAGGAACTTCTTAATGCTCTTTTGTGGACAACAAAATTCTTTTCTTACAGGTTCCTCGTGGCAAAGTCGTTGCCTTATTCACGAAATTGTTATATATATCTAAGTAAAACGGCTGGCTTACTCTCAAGTTTTTCCCAAAGCTGTTTTGCATTTGAATCCAAACGTACGAAGAAAGAAAAGTTACTTGTGAATCCCTCACCTGATGACCTTTTCAGTTTTGGGTGATCGAGTGAGCGACAAGCTGAACATACTGTGCATTGGGGTTGCGTAAATCAACACGAAAGTGGCCTTCCTGGGGAAGAAGCCGCTGTGATTGGGCACTGACACAGATGAAGACTTGGGCACTAACTTGGATGAAGTGGTCATCGAGTCAGTAGTTCAACTATCAACCTGGTGATTTAACCTGCAACATAATTCCCGAGTAATTTTGGGATGTTGCTTGGCCATAGGAAACTTGTCCAACCTAAACGCTAAAGACTACATATTTCAACAAATTAAAAAAGTTCAGTCCCCACTTCGTGTATTCGTCTTCATTCTTCATTTATCAGCTCGAAATGGTGATTACTCTAGCATCCAAGTTGAAAGAACAACATATTGTATATAATATGAATGTTATCTGCCAATTACAACGATGCATCACATAAACATGCACATAAACTTCAACTAGAGTAGTAGAGTTACACGTAAGTATACCAATTAAAAAGCGAATTACTGATTTGCATTGTAATGTTATGGACTCCGTTACATTAGACCGACGAGAAAGTCAAAATGAACGCATTAAAACGTAATAGGCAAACAATGTGATACAAAAACATAAATTTCTTACACACGAAGTAAAAAATAATACAAAATGATTGTAATAGAAACTAAATATCTGTTTGCCCTCCATTAAAATTTAATTTTATGAAAATTATGCCCTTGATTGATTTTTATTATATTCAAAATATATTTTTTTTCTCTTGCTTCTTTTTAACCACACATTCTTTAATAAAATAATATTAAACGCAAACCCAAAATTTTTCTTTATTTTTTAACCACGCATTCTTTTTCAATCTGCTATTTCGAAATACATTCTTAGAATATAATGAGGCTTAAACAGGCTCTTATAATAGTGATTTTTTAAAGAATGTTTGGTTAAAAAATAAGAACAAATTTTGAATTTACGTGGAATATTATTTTATTGAAAATTGGAAAGAGAAAAATGAATTAAATCTAGGATTTTGTTGTTTGTACAAAAAAAAAAACCCAAAGAAGTTATTGAAATAAGAAAAATTTTCATAAGTAATAGTATAACTTTAGTCCATTTCAATAATAAGAAAATACGTTTCAACTTTCAAAAATCAGATTTTTGTTAATTTTTATTTATAATTAAATATATTAAGGTCACATATCTATATAATTTGGTCACAGATTCACAATTTAGTTAGTCACATTATTTTCGGTCACAAATCAAAAAATTTAAATGTCAAAAAAATTATCACGTCGTAATTCAAAAAATGTATAGGTCACAATTTGTTCATCAGTTACAGATTCACAATTTAATTAGTCACATATTATTTTTCGGTCACAAATAAAAAATTTTAAATGTCACAAATTTTTTTACGGTCACAATTCAAAAATTTTAAAAGTCACAATTTTTTCTTTGGTCACATATAAAAAAATTTTAAGTCACAATTTCTTTATCGATCACAGATCACGAATATTATAAGTCACAATTTAGGTCACACATTATTTTTTAGTCGCAATTCATTTTTTTCATTGGTCACATATTATTTGTTGGTAGTCACAGCATAGGTCATAGAATATTTTGCACATGGCTCAGGTCACAGCACGTAACTGAGGTCACAGTATAGGTCACAGCACATGGTTCAGGTCACAGCATTGGTCACAGAGACTAGAGGTGTCAAGACGGGTGGGCCGCCAGGCCCGCACAAGGCCCGCACGGAAGCAACCCGGCCCGTGAACCGTACGGGCCGGTTCACGGGCCGATTTTTTTGCGAACCGGTCCGGGCCGGTCCCTATCAAGCGGGCCGCGGTTAACTGCGGGCCGGCCCGTTTTTTTAAAAAAAATTTAAAAATAAAAAAATTTTATGCTATTAAGGTAAAAAAAAAAAAAAAATTATACGGGCCGAGACGGATTTTAGCGAGCGGGCCACGGTTAACCGGCCCATACGGGCTTTTAGGGCGGGCCGGGTTGTACATTCTTTTTTGCGGTCCGGGCCGACCCGCCCGGAAGCCCGCTACGAACGGGCTTTTTTTCAAAGCGGGCCGGTCCGGGCTTGAAGGTTTGCGGGCCGGTCCGGGCCGGCCCGCCCATTTTGACACCTCTGACAGAGACTATACAACACCACTTCACCAACACCACCGTCTTACATGCCCTAAGCCTACCTACCACAGCCGGCAACTCACCACAACCACCATCACTAACGTCGCCAACAGAGCCTCACCACCACATCACTACCACCAACCCACACTACCACAGACACAATTTCTCTTCTCCAACACCACCGCGCCACCGCCAACCTGCACCAAAATCACAGGCACCATAGCCACCCAATCCGTACCACCACCACCACAATCTTGCCAACACAGCCTCACCACCACCAACCCACACCGCCACAGACACTATTTCTCTTCTCCAACACCACCACACCACCACCAACCCGCACCAATATCACAGGCACCACAGTTACCCAATCCGCACCACCACCACAATCTCGCGACGGAGCAGAGAGGAGTGGAGAGATAGAGGATGGGGCTTGAGCCAATTGAACTGGACCTATTGAAATCGCCGACCACCACCTGCAACATCGCCCAACGCCACCACTACCACCTACAACATCGCCCAACGCCACCACTACCACCAACAACACCTCGCAAATCTGAAATTCTGAAAATCGCCGCCGCCGCCGCCGCCACCCCACCATCAACGCCACGACTACAACACCGCCACTGTCGCCCCTTCGTCGGAACCACAACTACATCACCAAAACCAACAGCACCACCACCACCACCACCACCTCACAACCACACAAAGATCGAATCAAATACAAAAAACTCCCAAAAAATTCGGAGTTGCAGGTTCTGGTTCTTCATCACCATCTTCCAATTCATCGTTGTGCTTCGCGCTTGCTGGTCGCCGTCGATTCGGTGGGTAACGGAGAAGGCGATGGGGTGGGTAGAGAAAGAGAGTGTAGGAGGAGCCGGTTTAGTAGAGAGAGAAAGAGGTGGGTGGGAATTAAATTGGGAGGTAGGATTTGTGATGTGTGTATTGTAGTGTATGTATTTAATAAAAACATTTATTTTATAAAAAAATTTAATTAAAATAAAACTTCTGATTTTTGAAAGATTAAACTTCCCACCTTATTTTAGAACTCGTGATTCTTAATATAGGGAATACTGCAATTTTCACTTGAAATAATGTGGAGGGGAAATATTGGATTAAAAAGTTAACTGTGTATTAAACTGGCAAATGATAGAGTGTTATGTGACATTATTTAAACCTTGATTTACATGTAGCATTGTCCTAATTTTTAATGGAGCCAAAACAAGGGCATAATGTCGATTGTTTTGATTTGGATGAATTCTTTTCATTTTTTAATTTTACTATAATGAAATATGTCCACCTCAGTTTTCTAACTGATGACGTGATCAATGGATTTCGACTTCACTCACATTCACGAGTAAAGTTCCAGCACTCGGGACAAATCGTTAGAAGCCCGTAACTTTCTCCAATGGTCATCAAGTTGGTCAACTTATATGTATATAAAAAATTGGGTGTGAGATGGACAATAGGCTTGAGCCACGAATGTATACAGGGACTGAGTTGTAGAGAGATCAATATAACTATAAGGATCTGTTTGATAGTATTGAATTTCATAAAAAATTTCACATCCGAGGAATTCGATTTCTACTTTGGTTATTTGATACGAAAGTGGAAATAAAATTCTAATTTCAAGGTACAACTACTTTGAGCTTGTTTTCAACCAATTTCGTGGAGATTTTTTCCTATGGTTTAGGTGTATTTTTATTTTCCAACTTACATAAGATTGGTTTGTCTTTCCACCTTTGTCAATCAAATGGATCCAAAGTGTGTAAATTTGCATTATCTTCAATGACACTAAATGTAAGATTTTATAGTAGAAGAGGTGAAGTAGTTATCATTGGATAAAAAGACACGTAACCTCGTTTTAACGATCGATGCATCTTTCTCCTAAGTATCACTTTTGCAATCCTATGTTTAGGGACGTTTAATAATTTTGAAAATTAGCCACCCTATAGTCAGGCCTGACATGAAAAGTAGGCTGGCAAATAAATTGAAAGACATCTATTACAAAGATGTCACATCAATCAATTACTCAGAAGATATTGTATGGAAGATCCATTGGAAGAAGTGAAGCAAGAAGATGCGTCCTCATCGCTCATGCTGAAAGGCTAATCACTTCAAAATCACTCTGCAAAAAGGTTGTGGCACCTCGCCTTGATCATAGAGGATCGACATTATACGTGACGCTTCAGCTGAGTTGATGCATCACTTCAATGCATCACTTCAATTATCTATGTTTGATGGCCTTGACTGGATCGATAGAATAGTGGCATGGGGTGTGAATTTGTATTGATTTATTTAGCTGTTTGCCGCGTGATTTGTGTTTCGAAGCCTCATTGTAACAAAATTTGTTTGAATAGATAATATTGTATGTAACCGCTAAAAATAAAGAAAACCAGTTAACCTTCCTATATAAATCCAAATCTGTATTAAAGTCATCGGATTTTATGGGATTGATGACATTACGTATTTTTTCAAAATGTTGGATTCTATCTATTGTATTCTTGTAAAATATTACATTTTAGCCACTTTTTCTATTACAAGGCCCATTACATGACCTATTTCTGTAATTTTCCCAATATTTTAATTTTGATAATTAATATTCACTTCATAATTTCTATTTCTTGCACCATCTATTAATTGTATCGGTTTATACCACTACAACTTTTAATTACTACACCACATTATAATCACACCACAATTAAAATATATTTTTAATAAATACACCACAATAAAATTACAATTATACTCCTAATTCAATAAAAAAAAAATGAAAACTAATAATACAATATTACGATGTACTTACCTCCAATGTTAATCCTCATTTTCTCAACATTTTACTTCATTATTTCACAACTATTGGAAATGGAAGATCGGAGAAGAACTCCTAACCATATTCATACGGGCAAAATCTTCCTCCCTTCATTCTAAAATTAAAAATACTTAAGAACTACGACGAAGATAATCACGATCGCAGAGATAAACAAGCACACACAGACCAGCAGCAAACCATGGAGCTTTACTCCTTTCAATAATTTGCATATCTAATCCAATCTAAAGAATCAACTCATTTTTTTTTTCTACATTGATTGAGGTACCAAAATATCTACTATTGTAGAAACAAAAAAAAATCCTAAAACCGTTTTCATAATCAAGGTTCTAAAACATAGTTAGTTACATATATTTACTACTCCGGAAACTAACAAATTTTAAAACTTTTTTCGTATCTCAGAATCAAGTGAATGAAAATATATCGATATTCCTTTAAAGTAACACTTGTCCACTGAATTTATCATTCAGACTAATTATCGCTACATGCATAGAGTTCTTATTTCTAGCTTTTGGTGTTAGAATAACTAGAAATGAATGATCTTGCCACAATGGAAGAAATGAAAGGCCGCCGAAAAAGCTATGAACAATGAGATGTTTAGGAAAAAGAAAAAAAGAAATTAGATTTTATATTTATGGTGTAACAATGATTTATTTAATTAAAAAGTATATTAAAATCCCAATTATATAATTTTAATTAAGGATATTTAAGCAAATAAGAAAATTGTGGTGTACTTAATAAAATTTGTAGTGGTAATATAATTACCCTTGTACTAAATGTTCTTAATTTTTGTTCAATATAACACTTATGCCTCTAACGGTTCTTCATGTTATTTTATCCTCAAATTTTTCATAAGTTAACACATTTTTTATTTAATAACAATTTTATATTCAAAAATTTGTTGAAATGACGTATAAAAAATTATTTTTCCGTCATAATTTAAAAAAACATATAAATAAAAAGTGCAAAAAAATATTTTCCCTTATTTCAAAGCATGAAAATAAAATGTTTTGATATAAATTCTCATTAAAGACAAAAGATACTAAAATGTGATTTATTAAATAATTGAGAAGCTTATTTGTAATTAAAATATGATTTATTAAATAAAAATTATGGTAACAATATAATCGCCTAAAATCTCTGCAGTGTGGGGGGATAGGAAAGGCCCCATTTCGGTCTAGCCCATGAACATGAAATTTGGGTCAGCCCACTTTATGCTTTGAAGAAGAGGCCCAAAGTACGGCCTCCAAACCCATCACACCGCCAAAACCCTAGCCGTTCATTTATTGGCGGACTCGTTTATATAAATCCCTCAAACTTTTAGGATTCTCAATCAGGCTTATTGCTGTACGGCTCTGAGGTAATTCGATTTTCTCGCGAATTCAGTCTCAGTTTAGAAAATTAAAATGAAATTATTTATACTTTTATTTTGATTTGGTTTAGTTACAAAATCTGTATCTGGATTATGATTATTGCGTTTTTAAGTGATACTTCTGGTATGATATCTTTATCGAAGCATTTTTGAAGTTAAATATGAATTTGAGTAATTTTTCTTTGCTTTCTGAGGGAATTATGATGTGTATATATAGTTTTGAATGATTTTGTGAAATGTTATGGCTCTGGTGGACGTGTTATGATTGTTCCATTTCCTATTGATGATTGAAATGCACTCCGTAAAGTAAAAGAACTGAGTAAACAAGGCTGGAGTCTCGGAAGGGCTCTCTTTTGCCAACACCTTTTTGGATGTTTGGGAAGAAATACCATTGAGCCCGAGAATTGGCATAATAAATCAATGCCATAGGCCTTTGGTTTGTGAGCAGCATTTCGATTACTCTGATAGGATCTGGTAGTAATCCAACATGTTCTTCTAGTCATGGCGATAGCTGGATTCCTTGTTTATGCTGCTTTAATGTTTTCCTTTGCTGCACCAGCTTTTGAGTCTTAAAACAATTCAGAAAATCAGATCTGAAAGATTGTGTTTTTTGTTTTCTTGAACATACAAATTTCAACCACTGTTTCATTTATATTATAATCACTTTTTTTCTATTTTAAAATGTACTGTCAGTGAAAAGCTTTAGTGTCTATAGAGGTACGTAAGTAACTTTGTTGTAAGATTTCTTGTTTTTACCTGTACTTTTACTCTATGGTATGTCATATTAACCAAGAGTTAAATTAAAGTTCACTAGTTTTTCAGAGTAATTACAACCAGGAACAATGTCTCACCGCAAGTTTGAGCACCCAAGACATGGTTCTTTGGGATTTCTCCCAAGAAAAAGGGCATCTCGTCAAAGAGGGAAAGGTATTGAGCTATGTTCCCATCTTTTCATAGCTTCTTTTGCTCATGTTGTAATTTCTGCTTGATTTTATATATTATCTATTAGTTCGTCTAACTTTCTCTACTTGTATCTATAATTGCTATCATTGGGTTTAGGGGTCCTTCAGTGCGTGCTTTTATTTTTTCTTCGAATACGGTTTTTTAATAGCAACTTTCACGCTCTGGTGGTTATAAATGTTATCTTCTATGAAGATTTGTTTCTAGAGATTGGAAAACTGTTGAGAAGTTCATGTACCTATTAACTATTGTTGACTGTGACGTTTAATACATACTTTTATTTTTTGTTTGAATATGGTTTCATGTCAACTTCGTTACCCTCTCTGATGGTTTTAAATACTGTGTCTTGTATGAACATCTGTTTATAGAGGTTGGAAACTGTCAAGAAGTCTGTGTACCTATTGACTATTGCTGACTGTGAGATACAGAACTAAATAAAACTTTTTAAAAGCTGACAGGTCATTATGCGAAAAAGATTCTAAGTTTTTAGGCATTGATGATATTGTACTTCACGAGTTTTTGGTTTGATAGTGTATAATTTTCTTCTACAGTCTGTCATAGTTTTATTACTTCAGTGATTAAAGTTATATGGATTTATTTGTGTTTCTGCTGGTATAATGCCTTACAAGAGTTTTGTGATAGTAAAAGTTGTTTGTTTACATGCACTTTATTTAAGGAAGTCTTCCACCGGTAGGATGATTTATTAGATGCTCAAATGATCTGAATTAATGGGGAAGGCCAGAATCAACTGGATGCTTTTTTTGTCTATGATATTTGTTGATTTATTCTTGAGTTGTTGATTGATGCCTTCATCTTTTATTTAACATTGTCAACTTGCTTATCTTACAAACACTTGGCAGCATTTATATACAAAAGGGTGCTAGCACGTTGGTTAATGATTTATATATCCACACTTGTATTTCTGCAGTGAAGGCCTTTCCCAAAGATGATCCAACAAAACAATGCAGGTTGACTGCTTTCCTTGGATACAAAGCTGGGATGACTCATATTGTGCGAGAAGTTGAAAAACCTGGGTCGAGTAAGTTCTCGTTCTTTCCACGACCCTAAGATTGCAGCAGAGTAAAAAATATGATGTTATAATTGCACTCACTTCCTTTAATATAGAAGTAAATGATGGTTATAATTGTTTGGATAGTTTACGTTTCGTAAGAACCTTTCCTAAAGTCTTTTACAAAATTATGGGATTCTTTTACAAGTTTGTATACATGCAATATAATTTTTTCCCGTATGCCACTTGACCATGCTTCCCACTATTAGTACATATGTTACTAAATTTTTGTTCCATCTCTGTAACTCATCTGATTTTTTAATTTTGTTCTCATGAGATATTTTTTATCATGATTGTTATTTGTCCAGAGCTCCACAAGAAGGAGACATGTGAGGCTGTAACTGTTATAGAAACACCACCTATGGTTGTTGTTGGAGTTGTTGGTTATGTCAAAACACCACGGGGCCTCCGTTGTCTGAATACTGTTTGGGCTCAACATCTCAGTGAGGAGGTCAAGAGGAGATTCTACAAAAACTGGTGCAAGTCTAAAAAGAAGGCTTTTACCAAGTACTCCAAGAAGTTTGATACTGAAGAAGGGAAGAAGGATATTACTGCTCAGTTGGAGAAATTGAAGAAGTACTGCTCTGTCATTAGGGTTTTGGCTCATACGCAGGTATGCACTCAGCACTTGTTTTGGAACATATTCCCTTCAGCAATAGTGGTTGTGCTTTCATGGATCCACTGCTGATAGAATTTTGCATTATCTTGTCACATTTAGATTTAAGTTACTTTAGTGGTGTCCTGTCTGGCACAATCTGACTAATACAAACTGTCTAAAATTGGACCTTTTACTCTACAATAATCTGTTGATGTTTGTGGGTTTACAGATTCGTAAGATGAAAGGACTTAAGCAAAAGAAAGCCCACCTCATGGAGATTCAAGTGAATGGAGGAGATGTTGCGAAGAAGGTGGATTATGCATATAGCCTTTTTGAAAAGCAGATTCCTGTTGATGCTGTTTTCCAGAAAGATGAGATGATTGACATTATTGGGGTGACCAAGGGTAAGGGATATGAAGGTGTGGTGACCCGTTGGGGAGTTACCCGCCTACCTCGAAAAACCCACCGAGGTCTTCGTAAGGTTGCCTGTATTGGTGCCTGGCATCCAGCTAGGGTTTCATTCACTGTTGCCAGGGCTGGGCAAAATGGTTACCATCACAGGACAGAGATGAACAAGAAGATTTACAAGCTGGGGAAGACTGCCCAGGAGTCTCATTCTGCCATGACAGAGTTTGACAGGTTACTATTCTTTTACTTGTGACTTTTTTTTCATAAATAGACATTACTTGGTCGTGCTAAATACTTGAACTGTTGAAACTGGATAAAGTTCTTTCCAATCATTCATTAAATCTGGGCCCGAAGCCTCGTAATTTTATTTACAAGATTTCCATTAGATATTTCACTTATTTGAATTTTCTTTCATCCATGCTGTTGCGCATACGAGTTGATTATTATTTTATTTCTTGAATGGCTTCTTTCTGAATTGGATCTCAGTATAATCATATTTGTTCCATTATGTTTATTAATTTCCAACTTCGTCGTTTCTGAAACTCTTTTTTGTTAATTAGGACTGAGAAAGATATCACTCCAATGGGGGGCTTTCCTCATTATGGCATTGTGAAAGATGATTATCTGATGATAAAGGGCTGCTGTGTGGGACCAAAGAAGCGGGTTGTCACTTTGAGGCAGTCATTGCTGAACCAAACATCAAGGCTGGCATTGGAGGAGATCAAACTCAAGTTCGTAGATACATCCTCTAAATTTGGCCATGGTCGCTTCCAGACAACAGAAGAGAAGGCCAAGTTCTTCGGTCGACTTAAAGCTTAATAAAATAATTGGAACCAACTTCGAGCTTTTGAGATTTGAAATTATTAATTCTCTTCTGTTTTTTTCTTGATTATCATCGAGTTTTTATCTTTGCTTAAGAGTTAAGACAGTTTCAAATTGCTGTTATGCTTTGTTTTGAACATCTAGTTTTGGTTATGGCAATGAATTTTGCTGTTGATTTTCTTATGTTAATTCTGCCGACTTTTCCAGAACATGCTTTTTGTTGTTTATGTTAATGATTTGCCAGTGTCGTCAACAGTGTAGAACGATTTGGATGGATTATGATAACGTTGTTTCATGCTTTTTTAAGTTCTGGAAAATCAAGTTTCAGAAAGTTATGTCAATCATCTATTTGGCTTTTATCGTCGTCTAGTTATGATGTGTATATGTAGATGTGTCTGCAATTCTGATTCAGTTTGCCGATGGAATGGAAAAATTCTGGCCGAACTTCATGCCTAGCGATGTTTAGATCAGGTGAAAATCAAAACTTTTCCGTGCATTTTACCGCGCCTCTCACTGCTTTTTTTTTTTTTTTTTTAAGGATGAAAAATTTGGAAATAAAATGAATGGTGGGGAATTGAATTACCTAGATATTGTTTTATAGAAATTGTAATTTCGGGTGTTTGGCTGGTATAATTTTTCATCTTTTTTTTGTTTGACTGTGGCCTTTTACTCAAATGCAATGCAATGAATAAATTTTTTTTACCATTGTTTGGAAATTGTTTAAAAAAAAAAAAAATCAGGTGAAAATCGAAAAATATTTTTTCACCATATGCATTGTATCTTGAAAACGTTTTTTCTCAATTAGTGCAATCAAACAGATAGTAAAAAACAGGAAAACTTTTCCAACATTTGGCCAATCAAACAGAAAAATCTCATGTACAGTTTTTTAGAGTGACAGAAATGATGACTTATCAGACAACTTTTTCACTATCATCTAAAAAAAAGTGAATTTTTTTTTCATCAATAAATGTAAATTTCTATAGATCAAAATACATATACAAGTATTTTGAGCATATTGGTGCTAAACAAGAACAAACGATGTATAATTGATAAGATCTAAAGATGTAATGTTAGAAATTCAAAATGAATTAACCACATGAGGATATAATAAAAATATGATTTTGTATACATGTATTTTGATCCATCTCAATGTCTCACTATGCTATCAACGTGTGATTTAAGATCATAAAAAATCTTTTCATTTCTTGCCATCCAAACTTCGCTTTGCATAAAGTTGCCAAAGTACAATTAACCTCTTTCAATCAAAGAAATGTTTAAATGATTCCCAAGTTTGCATTTCGAAATGAAAGGGATTCAAATGATTGGAAAAAAATTTCAGTCTAATTCTTCTAAAATTTTCTATTTCAATCAAGGGGCTCTCGTTATCCTTATAGATTAGATGGATACTAAGGAAGATCAAACCTTTTTTTAATACATCAATGCAAGTCTTAGCCAAACCCCAAAATGACAGTTGATCTATGAAATTGTACTATGAATTTTTGTTGCAGCTTTCGGCATCACTATAACTCTTATATTAAACAGCAGCAACAGCTTGCCCAAGACTGTAACGTGTTTTTTCACCACTAAAAATAATAATTAATTGCATATTTGCTTAAGTGCTTTTGTGGTCCTTACAGTCAGGACATTTTCGATGATGAACTTCAAGAAGAATTGGAGCATCTAGGTAGTGTAGAAGACGGGCAGTGGGCTGAAAATTAATTTTTTTTTTTTTTTTTCGTATCATAAAAGATGTTCTTTGTCACACGAAATTTAGTTTAAAAGGTTAAACTTTTGACGCTCTTAACAAAGTGGGTCAAAATACATTTTTGGACACTCGTGACAAAGTTCAAACAAATATATTTTTAACTAATAAAAGTAAATATAGAGCATATTACTTATATTGATAATAACATCAATTTCATGGTCGAAATAAATAAAATTTTAACTCACAAGTATAAATCAGTAATATATGAAAAATACGTTAGAAAAAATTTAATTACTTTTAAGTTTAGTCAAACATGTGGCATCAATTAAAATAAGTCATTTATCTTTACTTTAATTAATAAAAATGATTTTTTATATAATAAACTAATTTAATTATGGACATTGTTACATGTACATCAAGATTTACATAAGAAATTACATAATGTTCACAGGACACTCTATCATTTGTCAGTTTAAAATACAGTCAACTTACTCATCCAATCTTTTCATTCCACATCATTTTCAATAACTGGATATATATCATTTTTATGTACAAATAACAAAATTCTTTAATTATAAGTGAACTCTTTAAATTGGAAACTAAATTTGAATAATTGAACATTGGGCCTGGATTGAGAATGAAGTTAGTTGAGCTAAAATTAAATTTTGGGTTGGGCTAAAATTTTATTCATTTTTATTTCACCATGAATTTGGGCTAAATTTTTCATTTTTTACAAACTAATTTGCTTATAGGCTGGGGTAGGGCTAGGTTATAGTCCAAACCAATCCCCCTATCCATCCGCCTCTGGTAGAAGATCTATGTGACCCAATTTTCCTTTAATTTGTTGATTAACATATGTGTAGACAAAGAATGGTTTATAAACATGAGCCAAACATATAACAAGGTTATGTTTGTACAACAATTGCTACGTCGAAGTGCTCTCTTTTTTCATCAGCGAACTTCGCTTGTGCTTCCTTTTTTCATCAACGGATTTCGCTTTTAAATTCTTATTTGAGTTAGAACACCACGATTTTCATCATTTTGGGGTTTATAATCTCAATGGTGACTCCATCATTCGATATCCTTGGGGAATTGATGCAATATGATTGAATGTACCAATTTTTGTAATCTTTAATACATTTGTTTATTTTTATTTTATGTACTTTATTTTATTTTAGTTAGGGCTAATTAGATATTTTTGCTAGATTTGTGTTTTATTCTACTCATTCTATGTATCTTGTTTCTTGGTTGTCATTGAAAAAAATAATAGACTTCGGAGATCTCCAATATCTTTATTATCGTTATTTGTTATTTCAAGTCAACAAGCTCAAATTCTTAGAATTCATGAGCCAATCCACAAGTAATTGATGCTTAGTTTTGTGGAATTATTAGGAATTTACAGAATCTAAAAGATGATCATGTCATAAAATTCATTTAGAATCAACGGGATTTTGATCACGTGTTTGTCATTGTTTTATGATTCCGTCTTAAGTGATGATTTTTTTTAATAAGATATTAGAGCAATCGTCACCTTTTTTAAAAAATTGTAAACGAGAACAAATAAATATGGCGTGAAGTATATCCATGATTATTATAAATGGTTCAAATCATAAATTTCAGTAAAATCTGTCTTGTCTTTTATTTTATGAACATGTAGTATGGAAAGTTTAACCCTTCCCGAGGAATTTAGTGTGGTATAAAGAAAAAAGTTAAATTTGGAAGACTTGTTTAGAACTCTGAAAAATGAACATGCTAGAAAAGTGAGTTTACTGGAGATGATGAGAATTTCAATTGAAAAAAGAAAAGCAAACACCATCTTTTTTTCAATATTTTGCTCGATACTTGTATGAATTATGTTATGTGTACATAATTTTTTACACAATATATTACACCCTCCTCATATGGAGGGAGGTCCACACACAATAAAATATTCGTGGGCCCTCCTCCATGTGAGGGAGTGTAATGCATTGTGTACACCTTAAGGTGTACACATAACATGATCCTACTTGTATTCTTGTTTGGTGGAGATTTAACCCTATTTGGCCCCACTCTTTCAAAAAAAAAAATTTCCCTTTTTCTTATTTTCAACCACACAATCTTTCATAAAATAATATTACGCGCAAATCGAAAACTTTTCATTTTTTTTCAACAACACATTCTTAAAAAAAAAAAAAAATATATATTTCAAATATTAAAATTTGGAAAAAAAAAAAAATGGGGCCAAACAGGTACAAAATATGTTGTTGAAAAGTTATGAAATTCATAAAATATATGGTTGAAATGAATTGTTGAATTTGACTTAAAACGGTACCAAACAAGGGCTCAATATCTTATAATGGGATCCTTCTCTTTAAAAAAATTGTCTTAAATGAAAAATACAATTTCTTTTCCTGAGGTGACTCCAATATAGAGAGAAGACATACATGGTTATGTTTATTCAAGAATTAAGATATCAAGAATGAAATTTTGTGGGCTCTCTATGTGACAATTTACCATAATCATGTGACCATGACAAAGGGCATTGATTTCTGTCCTTTCTCTATATATTTCGATGGAAGTAATCAAGTAATCAACATATTTACATTTTAGTTGAGCAAATTCTACCTAATGAAAATTTCATGTGATTATCATCATGAATCAGTTTGGTACGTAATATTGAACACAACGAATAGTTTGCCTAGTATTGTTGAGTTCATCATAACCAAACAAACAATAAAAAAAGTAGCATTTTCTTCTTCTTCTTTTTTTTTTTTTTTTTTTTTCTTTGGGTGAGGGGAGGAGGGGGGGGGGGGGGGTGTTCATGATTAAAATGATTTTTGAGGCATAGACTTTGAAAAGCATTCAAAATTTTCAAAGACATGGTGATTGTCTCATTGGAAAAGACCCCTATCACATTGAAGATAAAGCGAAAAATTCCTCTCCCTTCCTTGATGCTATCATTTCTTACCTTTCATAGTGTAACAATTGCAGCAACATTTTTTTTCTCAAATTTTTCTGAAGGCTACTAGGTTCATTGGTTATCTCATGTTTGTTTCTATTATTCACCAAGTTTTTTTGGAACCTTCATTCTTAGGAAGGACTGTTTCATATACATGAAAAGGAAGTATCGGACCCACCTCCAGGGTCGTGGGACTAGCACGCTGTTAAGAGATAAAAATCTCCCATCAATTAAAGATAAAAAAATATAGACCAACTGATAAAAACTTGAGCTATTTCTCTTAAGAGGGTTGACCTTTTAAGATGAAGTCATAAGTCTTCTTATGGTATATAATTTATTAAACTCTAACGAGCAATTCGATAAGATTAAAACTAAAAAAGAGTACGAATTTCAAGAATAGTCTATTCAAACGAGTCACCATTTTGAAAGGACATGTTAAGGGATAAAAATTTCACATCGAATAAAGATGAAAACATATAGATTAACTTAGAAATACTTGAGCTACTCCTCTTAAGAATGTTGATATTTTAAGCTAGAACCACAAGTCTTTATACACACCTCCTTAACTGTCTTTAGTTGAGACTGGCCTAGCTCGACATCTTTAGGTCTGCTAGTAAAATAATGTTAGATACTAGAATTAACATATTTTTATCTTTGTAACTATGTCGAGTCGTGCATGTCTATGTTACAGCGGTCTACATCGCCTGCTTTCCTTGGATCTACACGCTTGTTTTTTCTTTAAGTTGAATAATGGGGTGATTAGATACTGCATATCTGTTAACATATCCAACATTTATTCTCTCTTTTTGAAATCCTCTACTTGTACTGCATAATGTGATTTGATTCCACACCTGCTCAATCATAGTGCACCATTATATATTTAAATGTTACTTGCTGCAGCCTTTATTTTCTTTATCAATTCATTGACAGCTTTCTTTGCCGAGTGGGTGATTATGTGATATGTTACCAACTCTTAAATGATGAATCCATTTGTAATCAAAGTTTCTTGAAAATTTTCTCTTTCAATTATATTGCTTTAAGAATTTTCAACAGTGTTTCTAAATATTTACATTTAGTTGATGGGTTGCAAAAATATGGCCAACGGTCACCAGACTTGTAATAGGATTGTGTCGAGCGCCGGCCTAGTTCTACAGTCAAATTGTGCCAGACTCGACTGTAGAAGTCCACCGCGTGGATCGTGTTGGAATTGGTTTAAAACTCGAGAGAAATTGGTAAAGTGTTGAAACCAACGTTAAACTTCGCGTCAACTTCGGCCAAATATTCAGACCTTATTTGTTTTATGCAAATGGTTTGCCGCTTCGCCGCTCCGGAACGAGGATTTTTATTTTCGTGTATATTTGGCGTGTTGAAGTCAATTTTGGATGAATGAGAAATTGTGGTCCAAAGTTGGAAGGAATTTAGAGGATGCTAGATAACACTGTCGCTCGAGCAACGTCGAGCGAAGAGTGAGTGACCGACTCTCTGAAAGTGTCGCTAGAGCGAGATGGCGGGCGAAAAACGAGCGAAAATAGATTCATTCCCGAGTCTATTGTGTTTTAGCTTGCAATACTTCACCTACAACCCATCATCCTCTATATATAGGACCCTTTAGACGTCCCTAATGCATCCCATATCATTTGTGCATTAAACAAAACATATTTCTTTTATCAAAACTCTCCCAAAATCATTCCAAAAGCTATTCCTTTGTAAAGAGGAAAATCCGTCAAAAGTTCGCTGGAACTTGTGGTTTGTAATGCTACTATCACAAGTCTAATCTGTTGTATTTTGAAAGACAAGTGTCGTGAATCGTAAGCACTGTTACGGGGCAATATTGTCTTGAAGAAAGAGTGTCATCACTTGCCTCAAATTGTTTTTCTTTATTTCTATTTTTGGTTTGCGTAGTATATTTTATTGCATTTTGTCACATTTTATATTCAATATTATTTGATTTAATAACGCTTCTGCGGTTAAATTTTAGCATTTTGATTACTAAATACAAACAATCATTTTCTTGCGTGTTTTTACAATTCGGTCCCAACAGATCAACCCACACAGATATGTATATAAACAAAAATGGAAAAACTAGGCAAAATGGTTAAATTGCAAAGTTCGTATGCCCTGCCTGGTATGAGCCAATGGGGCACGCTAATGGGTGGTGTCGGTCCAAATAATTTTTGGCATGCTCGATACTGAGCCGGGCCACCTCAAAATCATCCGACATGGCTCGGTTTACACTTGTAGGCTAAATTGTATTTCAATCGAATGTGCATAGCAGCCTCAAAACCGAAGCACCATGGTCTGAGTCACACCTCTAGGCTTACAGTATCTCAAACTTAAAAGAAACTATCAGTTAATGACAGACATCAAAATATTACATTTTTTAACTGATATTATCATATGTACTATACCTTTCTCTTTACATTTTCTATTCTCTATATAAAGCAGTTATATTGCTAGATTGAGCTGCATCCTAGCTAGGTAAGCCTTGGAGGAATTGGGCTGTCTTGTTCTTACTTGACAGGAATCTTATTTAACAAAGACTTACGGATAATGGATTCTTCTCTTTATAATCTGTGTTCTTTTTGAAATTGAAAGAAATTTTTTGCTTTCATTACTACTTGTACTAATTCCTGAATCTTGACCATTTGAGAGATCTAGATCAAGATCATTAAGTTCTGCCGGATACTGAGCCAGGAGTAGGATTCAAACTCGACTGAAAGGATCTTCTTTCAAGAGATTGAAGCAAAAAAGTAGTCATGAGCGAGCTTGATTCTGGAAGGCCAAAGCCATGGAACATCTATGGTGGTTCATCTCAAACAGAAGTTGGCAGAGAAAGTCGATGGAATAGCTTCGGCACATCCATGAATGCCATTTCTTTTGGCTTTATGGCTACAGCAATATTGATATCAATGTTTGTTATAATGGCTATATTCGAGCATCTGTTTAGGCCAAATACATCTTTTTCTTCATCTCGAGATGACTCTACTGCCCATTTGGAATCACCACAAATGCAGAAACTTGGAGATTCACAAAGAGTAAGTCTCTCTTCTTCCCAGTTATTTCTCAATTTTCTCACAAGGGATGTGTGTGAAATTTTGATTCATTAACATTTCATAGTGGAAAACAGGATAAAGAACTTTATTATGAGTGAAATAGATTGACAAGTAAATAAATTGGAAAAATACTTCTACAGGTTCTAACAAGCACATAATATTTGTGGCAGGTACAAACTACATCATATGCATCAGATTTCTCAGTAGTAATGCCAGGCCAGAAGTATCCCTCCTTCATTGCACAACCTTCTCCTCTGCCTTGTCAAAGAGAACGAGTCTATTGGCCCTCCCATCAAAATACACAGTTTTGACTTTTGTGTACACGTCTCTCTTCTTTAATCTTATTGAATCGTTGTGTTTAAAAAAAAAAAAAAAAAGAAATTTTACCATGTATATGGTCTTTAATTTGGTCCGATTCATCGTGCCACACATGTACAAGTGGGATTATATTTCACGAAAATGAAATGAGACACCACACAATGAGACACGTGGAAATGTTATTTCTGGGAAAAGGACTTGAAATGTGTTGTAAATATTAAAATAAAATGATTAATCTGTTTTTATAAAATGAATTATTAAAAGAGAATCAATCACTTTTGAAGTTAGGTCCCTCTTTGGTTTAGCAAAAATAATTGATAAAAATAAAACTCAAAGTCAACTCCATTGTTTGTTACCAACCTTACCATATTTGGACGGAGTAACTGTTGGATTGTGTGTCCATATAGTATATTTTGCTATGATGACATAATAATTATAATAAATAAATTGTGATTTTATTTATTTATTATTATACATGCGAATTAAAGTGCATACGATCATTTGTGATAATATAAGTTGGGTATTAAGATTGAGAAGTACAGTGTGACACAACTTATATTTTCATCATAAATAATTTGTTCACGACCAATGTATAAGGGTTGGCACCTTGTATTGAAAGGTTGTAGTGTTGACTGATTCACTATTTAGGTTTGTGATTTGTCATTATCACAAAAATCGTTAAAAGTGACACTGATACACTTGGAGTGTATTAAACGGATCACGTGTCGACTTTAATTCTACAGCATGACATTGTGGAGAATTAAATTTCACTTGATCACCGTGTATTTCATTTAAATCCCTTAATAGGGTTATATATATCTTTTCGCGATTTTAATGATTCTTTGATTCATCAATAAATTAGATCAATTTAATTGGTCAAATATCCCAATGAGTTAAGAACTCAAGAATGAGTAAAGTAGAGAACATGAATTCGGGTCGGAAATCGTCACCCTGAAAAAATGAGTAGAGTGACTTCTTAAGTATTTTTTGTTAACAGTTAAAATTTGAGCTAAGTGTTTAACAACGGTTAAATTTTGACATATGTGATTAGTTCACAAGACTGTTAAAGAAAATGGTACTTAAGTTAGCAAGAATAATTAGAAGGACGAAACGATCATTTATGCTCGTATATAATTATCGAATCTCGGATGTTAATAAAATATATATACGGCAGGTCAGAAGAAAATAGTTTTTATTGACTTATATAATCTTATTAATTTCAAGAGTCCAATTTTTTGTCTTTACTGAAAAAGTAAAGACTAATAATTAGATTGAGTGATTTAGGGTGGACTAGACATGATCTAATTATTGGAGTTTGGATTATACATGTCCGATCAGATCCATGTGGTAGTTCTATAAAGTATTAGAACTTAATTGCGATATTTATAATAATTTTGGACTTAATTATAATTATTATAAAATTTGTACTTAATTATAATTGCTATAAAAGATATAAACTTAATTATAATTGTGATTTAAATTTTAGGACTACATATGTAATTAAATGTAAACTAATTGGATGTTGACTTTATTTAAAACTCTTATTTTGATTTTAATTAAGGGGGTGTATTCAATTGAAACTTTTAAATACTTTTAGAGACTTTTAAAGTGGGTGACTTTCGGGGACTTTGTGAACTTTTAAGTGATTTCTATGGATTTGGTAAGAATTAGTAGAAGTTTTCCATGAATTTCTGTAGACTTTTACTAGAAATTTTTAAATACTTTTATTTTAAAAAAAAAATATATTAAACATGCATAATGTAATATGTTAAACAACTTTTTATATATTCAAATCATCCACAACTCGTATAATTGAAAATGCAAAGCAATAAATTGTATTTTTCATATCAATTTTTTTTTTCCAAAAAAAAAAAATTCAAGTTACATCAAGTAAATTAACAAATAACCAAATTATCAAAAAAAATAAAATAAATTAATAGTATTTTAGTAATGATCAACAAAAAAATAAATATCAAACATTCCCAACATCATTCCACATATCAGCTGCTATAGAAGCCCTCCATGGATTAGCATTCTCTCTTTCTTGTTGTTGACTCTCAACAAATGGTCCAAAGTCTTTCCCCTCATTAATCGAAGAAGATGAAAAAATCTTCGTTATGAGGTTCAATTGGAAATTCATCGGAATGACACTCTTTACGAAGAAATTGTGTAATTCTACACAAGCTAATACGAGTTTTGCTTGTGTACGATATGAAAATGGAGGAGCTGTTTTGAAAATTGTGAATCTTGATTTAAATATACTGAATATACTCTCAACTACGTTCCTCAAGGAAGCATGACGGAGATTTAATTCTTTTGTATTTTCAGGATCACGACCTTGATCAGCAAAATCTTGAAGATGATAACGGACACCTCGAAAAGGAGTTAAGAACTAACGTCGATTTGGAAATCCGCAGTCTCCCAAAAAATATTTACCTGAACATAAGATACTTGTAAAATTAACAAGTAACTTATAACATGTATAATGAAATAATAAAGTCATACCTTGTGGCATTTTAAGTCCATTTCTCCTTCTTAAAGCATGAGTCTACACCTTAGAATCATGTGCTGATCCCTTCCAACCACTAAGCACATATATAAATTTTAAATCAAAGTTACAAGCGGGCAAAACATTCTGAGAAATTGTTCCGTGACGATTTCTATAACTGCTTGTATCACGTCCAGTTACCATTGCTGGAATATGGGTACCATCAATAGCTCCAATACAATCCTAAAATAATAAAACAATACAAAGAAATCATGAGAACATTAATGTTAACATAAAACCAAAAATACAAAAAATCTTATTTCATCACTTACTTTAAAGTAAGGATAAAATCTTGTACTTTTCCTTATTTTTTGTGGCACAATGAATCCTAGTTTGATCATCACATCTACCGCAAATTTGTTTAATTTTGTGTATTAAAAACTTGTTGAAAAATCTTCAGCTGGTAGTGAAATGCGATCGACCAAATATTTTTGACAAATATATTAAACAATATCGATTATTTTGACCAACAATGAATAAGAACGTTGCAAGCATTTTCTTCGGCTCCATATATAAAAAAAACAAAGTGGTTCTATTGTCAAAAAAACTCATTGGTTTATGGTTTGGTTCAATTCTCTTGAAACCAGAACCAAATGGCACCATGCCCACCCACAATGGGATCCAAGGAATGAGTCGAAACAATGAAGTTTAGAGTTCTTTAAAAACTTTGTTTTGTGGAGATTAAAATCGAATTTTTAGTAGATTTTGATACAAATTATGTAGTTCAAAAGTTATTAGTCCATAATTAAAATAATTTTTAAAGTTTAGATTAAAATTTTAATTTTAATCTCCAAAAGTCTTTAAAAGTCTCAATTGAATACACCACAAGACTCTTATTTGAATGTGGAATTATTATTGTACAAGGATTGAAATTATTCTATCTCTATAAATAGAGATTAGATAGAATTTAAAAATCCTATAACAATCATAATACAATAATTCCATAGTGTTCAAAGTTTGAGAGAAGAAAAAAATAGTTATTTTCTTATTTTATTCAATTGTTTAGTCCAAGAATAAGGGTGTGTATTCATTTGAGACTTTTAAAAACTTGTGAGGATTTAAAAAGTTTTGATATATCCAATTGAGATATTTAAAGACTCTCTAAAAGTTTAGATGTATTCAATTGGGACTACTATAAACTTACAAAAAGTTTATAAAAGTCACGGTATACAATTGAAATTTTTTAAAAGTCTATACAAGTCATGACGTATTCAAATAGACAGTGACTTTTGAAAAAAAAAAATCTTCACTTACTATACTTTTGGAGAAATTTCGTGAAAAATATAAATAATAAATCTCAAAGAAAATATTTCATATACTCTGATATTTGTGAAGATTTATAAATCCAAAAAAAGAAATTTTTTTTCTTTCATTTCTAGGATTTTCTCACACCTCTTCAATTCATTTACTGTAATCAATTTATGAATATTTTATATGTACATAATTACTTATGAATTGAAATTATATGTAATTGCTTCAAAACGTAAAATTTCATGGATCAATCCTTTTTTTTGGGAAGAACAATTTGTATTCTTAGAAATTATGATTCTCAAAAATATTAATTAGATAGTAAGAAAGATTATAATTTTTCAGGTATATAATGAATTTGTAAAGTAAATTTTTTTTTTTTTTTTTTTAAGTTTTTAAATTTTTTTAAACGAAATCTATAGAAATCCATAGAAGACTTTATTAATTCTTAACAAATCCATAGAAGTCACTTTAAGGTCAATAAAATCCACAAAAGTCATTCACTTTAAAAATTCTATAAAAGTCTCAATTGAATACACCCCATTAGTTTTTTTATTTAATTAAAAGAATGTGTCCAACTATCGATGTAGTCTTTACTTTGGAGATTATTCATAGAAGACTTGAAGTTTCGAAGCATCAAGTTCTTAGAATTAAAAAAGGCTAAAAACTCATGATCCAAAAAGACTGGAAGTTTGTGATTCAAAACTAATTCAAAAATTGATTGTCGAATTTTGGTGAAAATTCGAATCCTCTAGTCTTGATATAACATACATGTGAATATCTAAACGATCATATTTATTGAATTAAAGAAAATTTTAATTATTGGGTAATTTTGCTTCTACATTCCAATAGTAATGATAAGTAGGTGATTAATGAACACAAAAGAAATGGAAGTTAAAATGCCATTGAAAAATGGAGAAGTAACACCAAGAAATTGGATTCAAAGTCGAGGCAAGAATTGAACTTTTTGTTTTTAAGTTGATTTTGCCTCGCAAAGGTGCCTACGGATGATGACAATTAACTCTAAAAATACAACGACTACATTCTTGTGTTTGTAGCACTCCAAAGCACAAGAATGACGAATCAAAAGATGGCTTTTGTACTCTTTTCAAAATAAAATGAAAAACCAAATTTTTATGTAGAATTTTGACTAAGAAAATATGAGTTTTATGCAATGCTATGATTGCATATGATTGGAATGGGTTAAAAGACGCCCAAATGGTCTTATTTATAGTGGATGAGAGGTTGTGAGTAAAGAAACACGCTCCGAAACTCAACAACCTTCAAGAAGGAACACATTCCTTGATGTCGCTAGACTGCCACTGGCACGTCCCTCGAGCGCCAGATGCACCTTTTCGGCACAATAGTTTCCCTTATTTGGAGCTAGCTCGCCACTCGAGAGATAGCTTTGTCGCTTGCCTGGAGATAGCATGTCGCTCGAGCGACAACCTTAATTGAATTTTGGCTTTTTTTCCTTGTTTTTCTTCCATCATTTGAACCACAAATTCTTATTTATTTTTGGAATTAGACATTGATCCTTCTTCAGATTCTACGGCTTTCGTCACTTTATCAATTTTCTTAACTTCCAAAGCATCGTTTATGCTAAATCCATCAATCAAACCTTGCAGAAACGATTCTGCTTCTTTAGAGAACCTTGGGAAAAGCTTCACCAACCACTTAAATCTCGACTAAAAACTCGATATCCACTCACGATCATCTACGCCCATCCAGTGGACAGTAGAACGAGTTAATATATTTTTATTTTTTAGAAACAAAACAAAACATGGAAGAAAATTACAATCAAATCCAAATATTTGATCGACATTGATATGAAAATCATTTTTCACATTTTTCATGGTTTCATACTTAAACCAATTTTTATCTCTTTTAAACCAACTTCCAACAAACTCTTGATCTTAAATACACACCTTCTTTTGAATATGGCGTACTTCCAGCCAGACTTTCAGCTTCATCTGGAGCCAGACTTGTTCCATCAACTTTTTCTTAATTCTACATTTCATCATTTTTTTATCAAATTTGATAAAATACTATGGCCTGTGTATATATATATATCCAGCTATATATACCATATATATATATATGAATTTTAGCAAATTAAACTGGGGCTAAATGTTACCCGGGATCCAAGGAATGAGTCGAACAATGAAGTAGTGTGTTATTCTTGGTTAAACAATCAATGCCTTTGTTTTGTGGAGATTAAAATCGAATTTTTAGTAGATTTTGATAAAAATTAATGAAATGTGTAGTTCAAAAATTATTAGTCCATAATTAAAATAATTTTTGAGTTAAGTTTAGATTAAAATTTTAATTTTAATCCCTATCAAACATGACAATAAGTATATCATAAACCACATTTGTAATGCCCCAAATCTTATTGTGTGGCTGAAATGCAAAGTTTATGAACTTGATAGCCAAATTGAAATGCTTTAATTTTTGAGGGAATAAAGTGAAAATTTTGCCCTTTTCATAAAACCGCAGTCAAATGCTCGACTTAACGGCTTAATTGGGGCGTAACATAATGAAACTTTGAAGGTTAGAGTGAAATGAAAAAAATAATATTGGACATTAAAATAATAAGGGTAAAAGTTGGGGACTGTCATTGCAATTTAACTCAACTATAAAATGCCCATTCTCCATTCTTCGGCTTTGTTTGCTACATCTCCACCCTTCGATCTCTCCACTGATCTAATAAGCAGGTACGTGAAATCATTCCTTACCAGATCCAGATTTTTCACGATCTGATCTGATTGAAAACTCGTTCAGGTCCAATTTTTTGCTCTTTCACTCGCCTTTGCGTTTTATTCATTTGCATCTGTGACGGTCTGTAATCTGTCAGTATTTACGTTAGTATATTAAATTAAATATATAAAATTATTTAATTGTAGACCTACATTGCACTAGATCCGGATTTTCTGTTTTTATGGATGTGCATAGTCTCTGTTGAGCGAGGCTTTATGTTCGCGAAATGTTTGATTTGCCTGAATTTTAGTTTCGTTTTTTATATGTGTTTTTGTTTTGTGAGATTGATGTGCTTGTGCTGTTGCAGGCGTGAATCAGGAACAATTACTTCATATCACGCTGTGATAGGGTTTCTAGAGGATCAAAATGGTATTTGTTTTTGGGTTTTGGTTCCACATTCTTTACCGATATTTTCACTATTTTTTTTATATAACTAATGGTTGTTACTGCCATTGTTGATGCAGGTTGTACTTGCGGCTTCTATTATCAGTAAATCTGGCAAAGGTAGTTTCTTTGTATATTTTATTTTTTAATTCTGCTATTGACATTCTGAAATTATATGCATGGATACACCAGCTTGCTCTAATTTTGATATTCGATTTTTTTTTTTATTATTATTTCTTAAAAAGGCTTTTATTGCTGTATTTCCCATCTGCATATGATGACTGCTTGAACTTGAAAGGAGGAGAAGTTTCTGTATTCTAGAAGTTGGCACTTAAAGCCTTGCTGAATTAGTAGTAATCAAAAGTCTAAAGTTGACCTTAGACTAATGATTTTGCTTATATTCTACTTTGTTTGCAATAATTAGATTTATTCACATTTGTTCACTGGACAAATATGATGGACGCTTTTAACTGTATCATCTATGTCTTTCACAGCTCTTGTTTCAAGACAATTTGTTGAAATGTCTCGTATACGGATTGAGGGATATCTTGCAGCTTTCCCCAAATTGGTTGGAACGGGAAAACAGCATACCTACGTTGAGACCGAGAATGTGCGGTATGTTTATCAGCCAATTGAGTCGCTATACTTGCTTCTCGTGACTAATAAACAGAGCAATATTCTTGAAGATTTGGAGACATTGAGACTGCTCTCAAAACTTGTATCCTTCCTAAATTCTGCCACCTATTATGTTATTCTAAACTTATGATGGTTTTGATATTTTGCATCTGCTTTCCCTTGAGATTGGTGATATTTTTTTTACCTTGACCTAGCATTGTTTCTTTAATTTTGTTAATAGATAAAACCTGAAAATTTGATTGCTGATTTATCCATAAGCCTAACATCAATATTGGTGATAATTTTATTTTGAAAAGTCATCAGTTACTTCTTGTATACAATTTGTTAGAGAAGTCTCCTATTTGTGATGAATCACGAGATTCCATAGATTGCTCACATAGCTGAATACTATCAAGGATTCCCTAACTATTAATAGGTACCTGAGTATTCTTACTCCCTGGATGAAGAGGGCATTAACAAGACAGCTTTTGAAATTCTCTTTGCATTTGATGAAGTAATCTCTCTTGGGCACAAAGAAAGTGTTACTGTTGCACAAGTCAAGCAGTACTGTGAGATGGAAAGTCACGAAGAGAGATTGCATAAGTTGGTCTTGCAAAGCAAAATCAATGAAACTAAGGATGTTATGAAGCGCAAAGCTAGTGAGATTGACAAAAGCAAGGTAATTGCTCACAGCCAACCTTTCATGTTGCATCTTCATCATTTTTAATTTGTACAACAATTGCTAGAGTAATTTCTGTGTAAATTCTTTGTAGATTGAGAAGAACAGAGGTGAGAAAGGAGGGTTCATGTCTCTACAGTCTATGGGTTCTGGAAGAATTGACACTGGCTTTGGTAATGACACGAGCATTAGCATATCAAGCAGTGGTGGTTTTGGAGGTGGCTCTGGCTTTGGGTCAAGCACTGATGTGGATTCCTTCTCCACCAAGCCCAAAGGTTTGTGTTTGTTTTACCACACGAAGATGTGAAGGAACTTTTCAACTTGCTCTTATTTGTGAACAAGTTTGTACAACTTGTACGTGAATTCTTTGTGGGTAATGATATTAGTAATGTTAAGTGAGCTTCCTTTTGGAATATAATCAAACTGCTTGAGAAGTTGAATTATAACTACAATATTAACATTTCAATATCTTTATCCACTTTAGAATGCAATATTGAAATATGTTATCCTATGTTGTCATTATTTTACATTTTTTCAAAAGTAGAATAATCTAGTCCTTTTCCTTGTTATGCATCATGTAACTGAATTGTTTTAATACGCGACTGAACAAACAAATTGGAGGTAATCCTAAGGTAGTTGAATCCATTTACCCTGCAAAGTAACTTTAGTTTTGTTCTCATTTTCTTTTTGTAAGTTTCTCTTTTGGAACTTCTTGCCTTTTTAGTAATAATGTAATTCTTTCTCTGACTGTCTGGTTGGGGGTGGGGGCAGTGGTGGCACAGATGCTAAAATCAAGAGGACTTAAATCTACCTACAGGCTACAACCAAAGTTTGATGTTATTTATCAGACATTTTAAACATTCTAATCTGAGAAAATCGAGTGAGCTTTGGTGTTTGCTTCACCTAATGTTTGTTTCATTTTCGATGCTTCTGATCATGATAATCTTCTTTTAGAATATGGAAATTTATTTGATAGAATATATGAGCAGGCAGGCGAAAGAAGATGAAAATTGTTTTTTGCGTTAAAAAATATATAACAAAATTTTATATCTCCACTGAAATTCTTGAGCTAGCTTCTTTTCACAATGTATATGCACTTGGTCAAGATTTGATTCATAAAACAATAAGTTTTGACATCATTTTTACAAAAAAGATTTATGGAAACTTTTATCATAAATTATCTTTAAATTTTGTTGTTTACAACGTATTGTTTTTAGTATTATTACAATGAGAAATTTTTGTTGACATTTTCCACCTTTCTTAATGTTGAATAATTCTCATTATGTAACTAATATATGCATGATGAACCATAAAAAATCTGTGGTAGTCTATAAATTACTATTTGGCTAGATCCCTTGTTTTCTGGTGCTCTCTCAATTTAAATATTTGCAATGATAGGCATTGGTTAGAAATAGGTGCTTCTGAACAATTGTGCTAGAATTTCATGTTGCTGACTAACATGTGTGTGATCAGGTCGTCCACCAGCATCTGCTACAGCTCCACCTAAAGGTCTTGGTATGAAGCTAGGAAAAACTCAAAGGGCCAACCAATTTTTGGAATCTCTGAAAGCTGAAGGTGAAGTTATTGTTGAAGATGTGAGACCAAGTGTTGGTCAGTCAAAACCAACTGCTCCACCCCCAACTGATCCCGTCACATTGACCGTTGAAGAAAAGCTTAATGTAACTTTGAAACGGGATGGTGGCATCGGCAGCTTTGATGTTCAGGGTACCTTGGCTCTCCAAATTCTTAATCAGGATGATGGACTCATTCAAGTTCAGGTGCTCCATCTTTTCTTCCCTTTGCCTCTGCTCCTTATACAGACTAGCTTCCTTGTAGATGCATCCATAATCAAGTAATTGCTTGCTTTCAGATGTGTTCATAATAATTCTTAGTGTCGCAGCTGATGCTCACAAAATTTATCTAATGACATGTTTTCATTTTGGCTTATTTTCAGATTGAAACTGGTGGTAATCCAGGAATTCTTTTTAAGACACACCCCAATATCAACAAAGAATTGTTTTCGAATGAAAATATTTTGGGGCTCAAGGATTCGAATCGGCCGTTTCCCACTGGGCAAGCTGGCGACGGTGTTAGTCTCTTGAGGTGGAGAATGCAAAGTTCAGATGAGTCACTTGTACCGTTATCAAGTAAGCTTGGTTTTTATTGTCCCACCTCCCCATTAAAAAAGAAAAAAAAAAATGGTATATGGTATTTTTGTCTTTTGCATTGATCTACTTTACATCTTGCTGTGACAGTTAACTGCTGGCCTTCTGTTTCTGGAAATGAAACATATGTCAGCATGGAGTATGAAGCTTCACAAATGTTTGATCTGCAGAATGTTGTGATTTCTGTACCTCTTCCAGCACTTAGAGAGGCACCAAATGTACAACAGATAGACGGAGAGTGGAGGTAAGGCTTTATTTTTAACTTCTCATTTGGGTGAAATACACACATCACTGGTGTCATGCAGAAGGATTTATTCACTTTTCATGGGTCTCATTTTCTGAGTGGCTCTTGCGAACTGAAATGATAACGTTTTGAGTGATATTTCTTTTGCTGTGCAAAGTCCAAAAACTTTTCTGTGTCCACGCTGTCTTGTATTGGACAAACACATCTGTACTAGAAGCAGACACTCGACTCATTACTGACATGGAAAAGCTGCTCTAAAATTAAGAATGATGAAAATTGTTTGATATTCATACCTGAGCCAAATATGAAGAGTAACCTTGCATGATGGAGTGTTATGTGAAATTTTAACTATTGAGAGAATGATTCTAAATCCCTTCAGTAATGAAATGTTGCTTTCATGTGATTTGATGTCAATGTTAACTTGTTAGCTTAAATCTTCTGTTGGATTGTATTACATTGATTATTTGTATGCATAATTTTGAATTTTTATTTGGTGGCTTATATGTTTAACCATCCAAATACGGAGCTCTATATGATTTTTCATTCTCACGTTGCACCAGTCTCTTGGTCAATTTTTCCAAGAATTGCTGTGTCCAGCATATGTGCTTTGCAATGCTCTATCCTTGTTTATACTTTCTAATTATGACTTGGCTGTAAAATTATGAATCTGGTGCATTGATTGCCTACATTATTTGGGGACAACTGAATCTGATGCATTGTCTGTTATCTTCTGCTGCCTATGTTTTTTGATTTGTCTTCATTATTGCCCTTAGAAAGGGAATTATCCTCATTTTTGGATGTTGAAGTATGGAGATAGTGCCTTCATAATATCTTTACACTTTACAACACTTTCACAAAAGAAACTTTTGACTGCATTAAAATTCTTGTCTCAGAAAGATTTCATGCATATTGTGGATATGCCCCTCTAGTATATAGGATAGTATTGGCTCTTGCACATGTGCATTGTAATAGCGAGCTTTTTGCTTATTCTTGCCTTTGGGGTGGAAGTTGGTTGCAGTGATTTCAGTTCCCAATCGAAGGCAACTAACAATGACAATAATAGACTAAAATTATGACCAATAATTTTTGGGTCGGGTTCATAAGTACTTTCTCTCCATTGCATTTTGTTCAAGTGATAGCATTTGAGTTTTAGATCTTGGTAGTCATAAATCAAAAGCTAGTTGTTGAAGTTGAAGAGTCAAAAGTCTATATAAATTACATACTGAAAGTTCATAATTTCGATGTGGGATCCAAGTCCCATAACTTGCAATGGAAACCATGACAAACCACTTATCTCCACAATCTTGGTGCTCACGTCGAACTGGTTTTGTACTAGTCCATGATTAGTCCCAGACATTGCTCTGTTTGGGTCACCATCCGCGCTACTTGATTGCAACTGGGAGACACAGTGTCTGCTCTGATACAATTGTCATAGATCTTAGGAGAGTCATATCTCAAAAGTTAGCTCTTAAAGTTGGAAAGGCCAAGTCTTTATAAATCATACACCAAAAGCCCATACTTTCGACGTGAGATCCAAGTCCAATAATTTGCAATGGAAACCATGGCAATTTGCTCTTGCCCATTTTACCCCTCTAAAATAAGATGGCATGCCATTGTTAAGATGATGAAAGATAAGTTATGTTTTTTGCACCTTTTTCATGACGGTGCTGTTGTGGAAGGTCAATGCCAAGTCATTGAGACTTTCATGAACAGCTGATATTCTGCTCGTGAATGAATGATTGAACCTAGCACAGAATCTATTTCACGGTTCATTTGATGTTATTGTGGTACATGAAAATTCTCTTGCACATTTGTATGCTTTGCTAAACACAATGAGCATTTCAGTTCTGATTTGTACTTATATTATTTTTTTAATACCTGAGAGAGTTTATTATAGAAGCATCTGTCTGTCTGGCTTGCTTGAACTCCTAGATATACTGATAATAATAGTGTAGGTAAAAGTTGATAGTTTATGGGTATGCCTTAGTTTGCGGTCAATCATAGATAAGAATCCAGAACTAAAAACAGGGGTCAACTAAACAAATTGGAATTACTGAATAGAATTTTCTGTCATTGGTGTCGAGTTGGGTTATTTATGGCAATTTTAAATTCAAGTCACATAAGCAAGTGTTAAGCATTTTCAATGATGTTAAATTGCAGATATGATTCGCGAAATTCAGTTTTGGAGTGGTCAATAGTTCTCATTGACAACTCAAATCGCAGGTTAGCTTACAATCATGTTATTACATTTTTACATTAGACTGTAAACATTACTTGGTTCTGATTGGTATTTGGAAACTTGCAGTGGATCGATGGAATTTGTTGTCCCTCCTGCAGATACATCGGCCTTTTTCCCAATTTCTGTCCGATTTACGGCTACAAGCACTTTCAGTGATCTAAAGGTTTTTTGTCCTTTCCTTTTGCTATACTTCGGTGAAAATAATTTTAATGTGCATTTTAAAATTTTGCTTGACCTCTCCGTACATCAAAAAAATATTTGCCGAATTTGTATTCAACACAGATTTCATCATAATTTACTCTTTTAAGATTATTTGCACTCTCTACCACCATACAACTAGGGGCGGCAAAACAAGGTGGAGGAAAATGTCCCTTTCTCTCTCTCTCTCTCTCTCTCTCTCTATATATATATATATATGAGCAGTTGCATTGACCTGTTTGCATTATAATCATCTCGAAACTGCCCAGATCAATCCATCGTGCCATTTTGGTACTCTTACCATTTGTTTCAGCAAATTTAGCTGTTTATTGATTTGAAAGGAAGTATGCAATAATCAATAGGTGTACAAGGTGGGGAAAAATGAAATGAAATCAGCTCCTATTTTATTATACAAAAACTACAAAAATGGGAACACACTGGCCCATAACTCCTTTGAGAACTATTTTTGTCGAGAGTTTGGTTAGCTGGTTGGTTTGTATTCCACCTTTTATTTCTCCCACCATTAGGAGGTGATTTAGCTGAATGATAAATTTGGTTTTGGCCTTAAAAAAATAAAAATAAAAATCCATCCATTTGGCACCCCTCCGGCAAATATTTATTTTCCATTGTCTTAGGACAACATGCTTAATAGTTATTTTTCACCTACTGTGTCATGAACATTGCACAGCATTCTCCTAACAATCCGTGCTGATTTTTGGTCCGATCCCTGATGGAAACTGGAATAGACTTTATTTGTAGGCACACTTCTTCTAATGATTTGTAACAAACGAGTTTCTATTGCTTTTGGTTGTTCGAGGGAACCTCCTTTCTTAATAATACCAATGACTGCAGGTTTCGAACATTATTCCATTGAAAGGTGGAACTCCACCCAAGTTTTCTCAGAGAACAGTACTGTCTACGGAGAATTACCAAGTGGTTTGATCATTGTCCCGCTAGCTCTACCATAATGGCCGACTTTCATTGTGATTTCTGAATTTATATCACCAACTTTGCCCTTGTTTTCATCTGTTTCAAATTTTTTGGACTATGTAGTTCTTATGTGCTGTAGCTCGAAACTTGATATTTTCTTGAGATGATAGTTGACAATATGATGAGAAAGAAGAATGGTTCTTTGAGTTGATATTTTCAAAGTACTCCGGTTATGCTCATAGCATCGACTACTGGATGTTTGGTTAAAGATGCAAGGAGTGATTTTTTTTTTTCGCAGATTTAGCGAGCACACGAGTAGCACTCGGGAAATTAATTTCATACAGATATATAGAGTGAATTTTAATCTCGACAAATTAAACTTGAACAAATATGTTTCCAGTGTAAATTTTAATTTCTTAGCAAATTTAAGCTTATGAATAGAGTAACCTGTTCAGCCTTCGACGAAGGAGGGTGGACAACCAGCCCTGAGAGTAAAATTTTGATGCTAAAAATTTACGTCAGTTTATGGAAGTATGTGTCTACTTCATTCAACCGGAACCGGATAGAATTAAATTAATTCTTAATATGCCACACCAAACAAGTCAAAAAGGATGAATCATAGATTTGGACACTACGAGCAATATCAAACTATTTTCCAGTTCTCTCTTTGCTTTGTAGAACCCAAAACTCATCAGTGTTTCTGTTTATAAACAATACCTGAAAATATCCCACAACCACCTCATTCCCTCATTTGACTTACCAATTTTCTCTCATTTGATTGTCGTTGATTTCTGTACCCCTCATTGCATGATCTAGCCATAATAACCCCCCACCCAACCCAGGCCCGTCCCCGGCCCTGCCGGTGAAGTAATTCTAACATGTCAACAGAAGGTGTCATTGCGGAGAACACAAATAATTCATGTAGTTCTGCACTAAAATTCTTATGCAGCCATGATGGCAAGATCCTTCACCGGCCAGCCAATGGCCACCTTAAGTATGTTGGTGGCAAAACCTCTGTTATTTCCATACCTCGAGACATCAGTTTCCAAGGTAATATATAAGTTTTCATTTGTATATAGCAATATGCATTTCTTGAGCCTCCATCGCTACCTAATGTGTTAAACTTAAAAACAGATATAAGAGATGAAAACAGGATTCTTCTCTAATGATTTTCTATTCTGAAAATAAATTTGTTATTGTTAATAATTCATTAAGTTCGAAAGGAAGGATATAATGGGACAATGTTTCATAGAATCGTTTCAAGTCCAACAACAAAAAACTGTCTTATTTACAATAAATTTGAAAGCAACCACACGCATTAGGATTCATGTTATAAGACATTGCAAAGTTTTATGGTTGTCGACCGACTGGAATCCTGTTGAGCAAAACGGGTATTTCTTTATCTGCTATCAACTTTTGGTTTTAGCATTCGTAGTTAATTATCAGACATCAATACATCCTATTTAGCGAGAAGACGTGTATTTTTGCTCATGCACGAAACGAGACTATGACAGGTCTTTTCTGACTTCTGTATCTTCTAAATGAAATAACATGCTTCGTGTTTCTACTACGTATAGAACTTATGACAAAGCTCACTTACCTGATCGATGGTGGGCTCCTCAAGTATCGGCTTCTCTTGGAGGACCTTGATGCCTTTGTATCAGTGAAATCCGATGAAGATCTATGCCACATGTTCGATGATCATGACTGCCATGAAAGTGCAGGAAGTCTGACGCTTTGAGCTCTCCTGTTCCCTGCAAACCCTATTGCAATTGAGAACCAAATGGCATCCTCAGATGCACTTGAGCTACGACATATTGATGCCATCAATGGCATAATCCGTGCTACACCACGAAGCACAAAACCACATCCAATTATCATCGTAGGACAACGTGAGACTTCTGTTTCCTCGGCATGCTCATCACCAGGATCACCCATGAGCTGCACTACAGAAGCCAAGAAAGCCCGCTTCAGAGTTGTCACCAAATGGGCAGAGTTAAAATGCAGAGTTAAGAGCTCACCTAGCATATGCAACCTGAATACACCAGAGACACGTCTACCAGAATATGGTTCAATCTCCCCACCTTAGCTATCAATCCAGCAAACCACCTATTGATCCCCATAGAAATGGTGAACCCGAAAGGTCTTCTCTGTCAGGTCTATAGGACGAGCTGAGGGAGTAACATACCAAGTTGATTGTTGCAACTATAACTACTACTCTGCCCCCCAGCAAAACCAAGGAACTGGATGTTGCGCTAGATGTATGCATTATGATGATTGTAGCCATCGTTTGGATAGAAGAATGATTGACAGTACAGAGAGTCCAATCATGAGTCCTCTTTCCTTGAGTCCCCGGCACGGTTTTGGCATCTTAAGGCATGGAATAGCCCAATGATAGGGAACAATTGCAGACTCACTCAACTATTAACAGAGAAATTTGATGTAAATATCTGATCATAGAAATTTACAACATGTAAGATAATGAACTGTAAAGCTCTTCCAAGTTTCAATTTTGAAGGGAACTCTGTACAGATGCAATTGTATATTTGTATGCATAGAACATGGAAGTGTAAATTTTCATTGTAGGCTTTTGTTTTGAAGGAAACGAGCTGTCCTCTCATTTTCCTTCTCCAAAATTCTCGTCCAGTCAATCCAAACACTAAACGTGCATGCCTAGAGGATTCCAAAAACATAAAATTGAAATGGCACTCGAGCAAATTAAAGAGACTGTATTTTGCACTTAGCAAACTCACTTATTCACCCTGAATCGTCAACAAATACATTAAAATGCACCAAGGCTGACACAATATCTATCTTTTAATAACCTATTTGAAGATTTTAAACCTGTATTACCTAAAATTTCTCACACGCATCATGATCAATTCCAACAAATATATTCCTTACACATTTCCTTGCTGCTTCATTTGCTGTCTGTAAAATTAGCATCAATGACATCTTCAGATCCCTTGCCGATGGTTCTGAAGAGCCTGCCCCACCACCAGGTGTTGCGCCGGTACCCAGTGCAGTGACTAGCCAAGCCGCATCACTTCTTGATTCAGGGCAGTCATTGCGTCCTTTATTGACTGGGTTGATCCTCCTGAGATGGCATCCCTCAGTTCGCCAAGTTTCGCCTCGACCTTCTCTTTTACGGGGCCATGAACTTTGTCCTCAAGTTCCTTCAGCTGCTTCTCAGTCTGGTAAACAACAGAATCAGCCTGATTTTTGGCTTCTATTGCATCTCTCTTCTCCTTGTCTTCCTTTGCAAACCTTTCGGCTTCTTGAACCATTCTCTCGACCTGTAGATCCATTCAAAACAAATGCAAACGCAGCATTGATCTAAGCTAGTGCACGCTATAAATGCCCATTAGTGCTTGCCGGTATGATTACTTCCTCTAGGTGTTAAAAGTAGAAAATGCAAGAAAATAACTTATTGATGATAGTGAGAAGCCAATTATTTCCCAACCATGCTTTCGCTATTAGATTATGTCAGTTAACACATTATCAAAAATTCACAACTCATCACAAGGCAATGTGCTAGCACCAGCAATGGTGATGTCCCGTTTCTTTCCAGTTCCTTTGTCAACGGCACTGACAGATAGGATGCCATTTGCATCAATGTAAAATTTGACTTCAATTTGAGGTACGCCGTGTGGGGCTGGTGGAATTCCATCAAGACGGAAGCTGCCTATCAACTTGATGTCCCTGAAAAACTCTCTCACCTTGGAGGACATTGATTTCAACACTTGTCTGACCATCAGCAGCCGTTGAGAAAACTTCAGATTTTGAAGTCGCAACGTTGTATTTCTTGGAATGATCTTTGTCATCACACCTGCAAGAGTTTCTAACCCCAAATACAGTGGTGTCACATCCAGAAGAACAATATCACAGGCATCTCCAGCCAAAACGCTAGCCTAACAAAATACATAACATGGGAAAGATGATTAGATGTCATAATGACCTTAACTATAAATGTAACATATCTTCGACAATTTGAAGAGGAAACATGACAACTTGAACTGAAGCTCCCAGGGCAACAACTTCATCTGGATTAACAGTAACATTTGGGTCTTTTCCAGTCAATTTTTAACAAGTTCCTGAACAGCTGGTATATGAATACAGGTTGAGCCACCAACAAGGATGACCTCATCTATATCACCAAATGAGAGCTTCGCTTCCTTCGAGGCATTTTGAACAGGTTTCTTTAGCCTAATAGGAAAACAAAGAGGCCTCCAAAATAAGCTCTTTGCAAAAAGGGATAGGAACTAAGCCAAAAAAAAATTAATAACAAGGTCAAAAGCTGATCCCAGCTCCTAATACCAGTCAAGCAAGTCTGAACACAATTCCTCAAACTTAGCTCTTGTAAGAGTAGTTATAATATGTTTGGGGCCATCTGCAGTGGCCTTAATAAAAGGCAACTTAGAGAAGAAAAGGAAAGAAAAAAAAGTGAGTATTTATGCAAGCAAGAAGTGTCAAAAAGTTAAAAAACTATAAACTTGCCTAAGATTAGTCTGTGTCAAAGATGACAGTTCCATTTCAGCTTTCTCTGCCATCTCAGTCAGACGCTGAAGAGCTCTTTTGTCCTTCAAAAGATCTATTCCTTCATCCTTCTTAGAAATGCAGGCCAGCCAATCGACAATTCTCTGGATGAAGCTCATAAAATGTGAATGACAGAGTGTATCAAGAGAGAAGCCAAAATCTAGCAACAAACAATTTAGTATTAATGAAAGCATGGCCCAAGCAAATGAAGTAACAAGTCATTCCAACAGAAGTAGCAACAGAGACTACGAAAATTATCAAAGTCATCACCACCAAGATGAGTATCTCCAGAAGTAGACAGGACCTCAAACATGCCATCACCAACCTCAAGAACTAAATTCATAGGCATAGAAGACAAAAATTGATAAAACGTTCGTAGCATGCATAAGATCTTCGTAGAAAATGCAATATTTTCCTAACAAGCTGGCTAATCCCAGTCCACCAAAGCACAACACATAAGTAAAGAAGTATCCTATTAAAGCAAATTTTTCAATCCTATTTCTTCTTAAATTAAGATAGCAATGAGTTGGATACATGCCAAGTTGGTGTTGATGGCATATAAGAATAATCTTTCAGTAGCTAAGTGAAATTTAGGATAAAGGTCCCAGAGAGAAGGGGAGCACCAAAATGTAAACAAGAAGAAATGAGACAGATCTTAAACCAGAATTCCCCGTCCAAGGTCAAAAACCAAAAAAATTTCATTGCTTTTCTTTTCTTACCATAAGCCAAAGAAACAGCAGCAGGTTCATTTATAATTCGGAGAACCTCTAAGCCAGCAATACGACCAGCATCCTTGGTTGCTGTCCTTTGTGAATCATTGAAGTAAGCTGGAACTGTGACTACAGTTTTAGTAACCTTGTTGTTCAAAAACTTAGAGGCATCATCCACAAGTTCCCTCAAAACCTAAAATTAGCACTATCTATATGATCTCTTCTGAGTAATCATCTCTCTAGATTTACCATAAATGAAAAATAAATAAAGTGATAGATCACTCAAAAAAAATGAAATAGAACTCTATATAATAGACATACACAATTGATGCACACAATATCCAAATGAGATGCAATATGTGTCATTTGACATATGCATCAATAGGCACCACCTGTCGTGAATCAAACACTGAGACTAAAACGTGTGTGGTGATTATTCTCAGAGGAATGCCTCTTTAATATGAGAAAGTCCATACCCTGCAGCTCTTCTCCCATTCTTTCACAGCCAATAATCCAGTGTTAAAGTAAAAAAAAATATTACTATACTAATATGGAGCGGATGTGGATATATGAATTAGCGTGAAATATAAAACTTTTGTAGGCACATAGACAACAAAAGATATTCCATTCTCATATCTAAGGACTCTCAGAAGCAACAAGAGGCTCCTCAATCTCTGATCTACTAGTGATCATTAATAAAATTAACTTTTATGCTTTTTATTAAGAAGATCTTGGTATTTTCATATTTGAAATAGAGCCCAAATTTTCTTTTTATTTCTTGTACAAAAGCATACTAGTCGGCACGACTTTATCGAAAAATTTAAATTAGTTGCCAACTAACTAATTACGTCTTTTTTTGGTTTTTCTAAAATATTTTGGAAATATTAATGGATTTTGACATTCAAAAGTGTGCACAATTGCAAAATACAAAATCCAACAAATTCTTCTTGTTATGTGGAGTTAATCTAGCAAGGAAGACTCGTTGTTACAGTAAAGTTCCCAGTAGCAATGCCAGACACCTATAAGAAGCTGCAAATCAACAAAAACAAGGATTATCCAAGAAAACGAACCCTCTTTCTTAATAAACTCATAATACAACATAGAAGATTTACATAATAAGTACTCAACGTCGTCTATTTCAAAATTTGTCTTTATCAATCGCGAGCTTCCTTCACAAGGAAAAACACGAGTTTTTACCGAATATCTTCAGTACAAACACCCACCGTTTTCGCTAAAACCATGTTGAGCTATGATGCCTAAATTTAACCTTATAACCGAATATTTCACACCTTTGTGGCCTGTTTCTGTGGGAGAGCCCTCCAACCAATATCTCGCCGGTAGAACCCTCCAGGCCATTTAATTTGCTCGGCAGCTTGGTATGCTCTGTCTCTTGCCTCTTCAAGATCCTTTCCTTTAGCTGTGACTCCAAGAACCCGTCCACCTGTAGCGATGAAGTTCCCATTTGAGTCAAGAGCTGTACCAGCATGAAATATCTTGACACTTGAAGCCACTTGCTCTGCTTCTTCCAAGTTTTGAATCACTGTTCCCTTTTGGTAGCTTCCAGGGTACCCCTTGCTGGCCATGACAACAACCATGGCCGAGTCCGTGGACCACTCCACGGATACACCTCTTAGCTCTCCCTTGCAAGCCGCAAGGAGAACTTGAGCCAAATCAGACTCTAAACGAACCATCAATACCTGCACATCAATTAGAGAAGTTAAGTAAGTTACCAGAATTATTGTGTGCAATAAATAGTTTGAAAAATAAATGTAATATTTTGAGGACGGAAAAGAGTCATGATGTTTGGTTAGAATATACTTAATTTTGTTACTTAAACATGTTTATGGGACATGTAAATGCAGCCACAGATAACCAGCAACTTTGTCGTCTACGAGCAATAGTGCGTACACCAACACCAGTACAATTTCATACAATATGATACTCGTGGAACCTGTTCAACTCCATCCATTCCCACCACTCGATAAATAAGTGATTAGAACATTTTCCATCATCCTCAATTTATGTACTGAAAGGTACTCTAGAACTTATGATGAAAAGATGATATATTCTGTAACTCCACCAAAAAATGATAGAAAAGCAGACAAAGAGAAGTTAAAATCTGAAATCATATTGACTTTCAAATCTTCCCCCAAGGTGTTAGCGCCATATTCAGAGTCTATATCCGACTAACAAGACACATTGTTAAAATTTTAGAGTGATGTTCGTTGTTCATAGCCCGGTGAAGCAGCATAATTCAGCTCAGTAAAATATAATAATTAGACAATTAGTCATGGAAAAAATAAGTAAAAAGAAAAATAGCTGTAGTGTGCTACCTTTTAATGGAACACTGTGAAACATTATTATATAGAACCAGGGAAACGATGGTAGAAAGGGTACAAAACCACCGACCTTGCTTCTTTCACAATGGGAAAGTCCATTATTATAGGAACTCATCAAATTTTAACACAATACAGTGCTTATTATTTTTATCCTTGAATTTGGAGATAATATGACATTCATATCATAATAAGTGGATGTATACAAATCTTAAAAACAAGTTTTCTATTGATCACATGCATAAACCGATTTATGATATTTGATAACTAACCTGGCATTCTGGATCTCCAAACCGCACATTGTATTCAATCAGTTTCGGCAATCCAGACTTCTTCTCAATCATGAGCCCAGCATAGAGAACCCCAACAAACTTGCAACCTTCTTCAGCCATTCCTTTCACTGTAGGGAAAATTATAGATTCCATGATCACAGATTGAAGTTCTTTTGTTAATACCGATGCCGGAGAGTATGCTCCCATTCCACCAGTATTGGGACCTGTATCGCCGTCTCCGACTCGTTTATGGTCCTGAGCCGACTCGAGAGCTATTGCATTCTCTCCATCAACTATAGCAAAAAATGAAGCTTCTTCTCCTTCAAGATATTCCTCAATGACGACACGACCACCCGCAGAGCCAAAAATACTTCTCACGAGCATCGAGTCCACAGCTTCGTATGCTTCCTCCAGTGTCATAGCCACAACAACTCCTTTCCCAGCAGCCAATCCATCTGCTTTAACAACAATGGGAGCACCTTGCTCTTTTATATACACTTTTGCAGCAGATGGATCTGTGAACGATTGATACTGCACAAGTATAGTACAGACACGGGAAGGAAATGGTCAAAATAGCACAACTATAGTAATCCAACTCTAGTAATTGAGACTGAAAAGGAGGATGAACCTTAGCTGTTGGAATTCCATATTTGTCACACAACCTCTTCATGAAATCCTTCGAACCTTCTAAAGCAGCAGCCTCAGAAGAAGGGCCAAAAGTAGGAATCCCAGCCTTGACAAGGTCATTAGCAAGACCTACAACAAGAGGAGCCTCTGGTCCCACAACAACCAGTCCAACTCCCCACTCACGGCAAAAGGCAATGACTGCAGAGCTATCAGAGATATCAAGCTCCGAGATACAAGTTGCATCCCCCGAGTTGGAAATTCCAGAATTTCCAGGGGCACAAAACACGGCATCACAAGAGGGAGATCGGTTTAAGGCATAACAAATTGCATGCTCCCTTCCTCCTCCACCAATAACCAACACAACCACTCTTTCTTCTGCGAAATCATTGTAAACAGGCCCAATGAATAGAATAACAAATGTCAATCCAGAAATTGTTTGTTTTATATAAGACTGAGAGAAGCGCATGGCTGGTTCAGTCCAGTACTACGAATATTCTGCAATTCGAACACTAAGAATTTAAGGGGAAATTATGAAACCATTCAAAATTCAGAAAAATTGTATAGAAAAAATTATGATATAGCATCCAGTGAATTGGCAGGATTAAGAAGAAGCTGTTGTTACTTTTTATTTTTTAGAGCAGTGGCATAAAAAAAAAAAAAAAAATGAGTATACATTCTGGCGTTTACAGGCATAAATATTTCGAAAAAATCAGGACTTTTCAATATCTCAGAAAATCTCCATTCTAAAATTTCAAAATATATGTTTATTTATCAGAATTATGCTTTTATTTCCTGGAAAAATTGTTGTTGCAAAGCAGGAAGAATAAAATCCCAGAAAATAACAGATATAAGATAGAACTCTTATTAAACTTTGCCTTCAAAAACTATAGATGAACCTAAAAGGAATAAGATTTTACCAGAAGCAGGGACCCCATTATTAGATGAAAGGCTGTTAAAAACGGTGGCCAGAGATTGATTACAACCTCCTCCGGAAAACCCACGGCGAGAACTCCGGTGAACTTGAAAGTATTTAACATCAATCCTATTTTTGGCAGCATCAAAATTGACGGGGCCGACGTTAAAACAACTTTGGTAATTACTGGGACTGAATATCTTTGCCACAGAATTGAAGTGGTTATGGCTGTTAATGAATTTAATACCGATATTGTTGGTAACTGCAGAACTGTAAGAAATGCATGTCATTTTGCTATTTTCTTGTGAAGAAATTAAGTTGAAGAGACAAACAAGGAGAGGAACATGAGGAGGCCGACAGAACTGAACTGTGGGTTTGTAGGTTTCATTAGAAAATTAGTATAAATACTATATTACTGGTGGCCACCCAGAGTTCTTACATAATAACATTTAGACCACCACAATTTCAAGATTCTCAACCTATTTCAACGTTTATTTTAGTGTAGATAATAACGCTAGAATATATGCTGTATTTATAAAGAATATCTTATATTTAATAGAGAAAATATTTAAATTTAAATAGTAAACTCTTTAAAAAAATTCAACAATAATCTCTATTTTAATTCTTTCAAAAATATTTATTAATTTTCTTCATCTTTCATTAACATACTTTTTTTGTATGTAAATAGAAATTCAACTCAAACATGATTTGGATAATATAAGAAATAGCTCAAAATTTTAAAAAGTCAAATCTTATTCTATTTTTAAAATAAAAAATAAAATTAATAACCTCTTAATCTTATGCGTCCTCTCTTTAAAATAGAGAACTTTTTTTTATAAATCGAAAAAATAAGATATTATCCAAATCATAAGAGGGTTCGATTAATAACCTCTTTTCATGTTGCCTTTAACAAACATCCTCGGGGCATAGCTCAGTGGTGCAAAAGATAGGAGTGAAATAGTCTCAACTGAATAGCAGCCACAGTGTGAGAGTTCGATTCCTGTCTCTTACAAAATTTGAAATTGAATTATTTATGAACACTAGTATGACAGCTCTTGTACCCTAATCTGTTGAGGCATATATCACGATTTATCTCATCTACAATACTCTAAGGACGGGACGGTACCCAACCTTTTTTTTTTTTTGAGAACGTCTTTTATAAAGTGTGTACTCAAAAGGATATGGATTTTTTAATTGCGGGTGTTTTTAATTTATATATTTATTAAGCCCATCAAAATTTTACAATTCACCTAATAACTAGGTCTGTATTACTGTTTTTTTTTTTCTATTTTTTTCTTTTCTTTTCTTATTGGAAACGAGGCACTTGATGAAAAATAATGACTCCTCATTATTATTTGAACATAAATTATACCTGAAAACAATTGAAGAAAATCCAATGAATCTGGTAGGTTACGTTGTAACGAGAAATCAGTGCGAAATTCTGCTCTTTAGGCATGATTGAAGATGATTAAAAAAAATAAAAGATAAAAAAATAACTTCTTGTTTTCAATTTTTTTTACTTAAATATTGTTCCATAAAAAGGACAATCTTCTTTTTGGGGGGCAAATTCATTTGTTTCCATATACTAAAACATTTTTTAATGGAAGGATATATTTAATCCCATTTTACAATTTATTTTCCGAGAATAGTAAATCTCAAATAGAAGATAATATTAAGAACAATGTCTAACGAGGAAACATTATAAAATCCATACCAAAAGGCAAGGATTCTCATTTTATTTAGTTTATATAATTATAGATTTGTATTACAAAGAAATAATGCCAAACATTTTAATAAATCGTTTATTTTCATTCGCTAAAAATTATTTTCCACAATGCAGAGACAAATCCATGTTTATTAAACATTTTTAAAATCGCTTTGAGAAGCACAAAACAGATCTGTTTGACCCCCATTTTCCCCAAAAACTCGTTTTTTCAAATTTCATTTTTAATCACATATTCTCCCATAAGATAATCTTTTACGAAAACCCAAACTTTTCCTGCTATTTTAACCGCACAGTCTCCAAAAAATGACTATTCCAAAACACATTTCCCCAAAAATGAATCTCAAACATAGGCTAAACACACTACTGGCAAAAGTAAAAACAGAGGAGCAGCAAATTATAAGCAGATTATGCAGTCCAGATCTTGTTATACATCCACCACATAGCATGCATGTATGCCAAAACAATACTCAAATGTCAACACTAATTCAATTTCCTTAATGCTCCAGATAAGATACACACTACACTTGTAGCTAAGAAAAACACATGCACACAATCTCGCAGCAGCATCAACCTTTCTTCTTTCACAAACCTGATTAAGTTAAACCTGGAGCTACGCTGGGGCGATTAATGTATATTCACTGAAGCCAGACTGCTCAACAAAACATATCGTCTGTGTATGACTGTATACTATTTATATATAGAGTGACCAATAGTACACACCATTCCAGATATGTACTTACAGTTCAGCAACAGGAAATCATCAATCTACCAAGTTAAAATCATCTCCATACCAATCAAGACAATCGCATTCACGGTGAGATCCATGGCTCGGCCAATCTGGTGTTATATTTCTGTATGCTTACTATATAACTTCACTTCACTTCTATCCCTAACCAGTTTTGACTAAAAGGATCAGGATTTCTTTAGCCCACTGAGCAGTAAAGATGCATCAGGATCTTTAGCATTCAGGTATAACTCTCGTGTCCAAGCATTTTCATCTACTCCAGCATTTCTCACGCCAGATTTGTCCAAGAGAGAATCTGAGCCAAAATCAGATGTGTGCTTTGATATAGTAACTCACCAAGCATTTTCACTGCAGAAGCATCTAATGAGATTACCTCTTGCAATAAAAACTAAATATCATTGTGAAAAGCTGCATTTTCAAATTTCATCACACCTTTCAAACAAAATCCAGGCCAAGAATATAAATATTTATAACTGCACGATTTGAACTATTCTTCTTACAACATCTTGTGAAGGGAAGTTAACTGGTGACACGAAATACATCTATCCAGTTATTTCCGCAGATAAAGCAAGCTCCAAAGCTTCATTATATTTTCAGACAGCGAGTACAATCTGCCATATATTTCCTTCACTGTTTTCTTCATTGCTCTTAAATTTTCACGTGGGTCTGAGTTTATGTTAAATACCATGTGTCATAATTATTAATTTGATTAGTCAAATGCAAATATTGATTCTTATTAATGTTTAGCATTTGAACTAAAATCAGGTTCGGATTAAAAAGAGATGAAAGTAACCATCGCAGAGGTGAAGCTTACCATATACAACAAATCTATGAACCAGAACTAGACTTTTGGATCCACATTTGTTTCTGCAATTCCATCATGTTAAAAGAAAAACAAATCAGCAAAAGTACAAGAGAAGAAACTGCTTGTAGTAAGTTGGAAATTAAAGCATACCTCATTTAAACCGGAGCCAGCGGAACCTCCACGTTTTAAGGGTTTGCTCTCTACAACTGAATGGCCATCTGCATCCTTGATATTGTATGCTGATCCACGACGACGCCTAAAAGAACCTACACCAATCCATAACTCATAAGTTCACTGGTATAAGCAGTATACCATCCGCTCGCTCTATAACTAAAAGTCTAAAACTAACCATTTGATACTGAGTAATGACTTCCACGTCCACTTCCAGTGGGTCTGAACTCTGCACCATGCACACTTGGCATGTCAATTTTCACTTCTCCATGAGTTCCTAAAAATTCCACAATAAATTTTTGTCCAAGACTTACAAAATGTAGCTAAACCATTTCAATTGCATATTATGCAAGACAATATGAGGTTCGGACATCGAATATTATCATTTCAGTAAAATGTGCAAGCAAATCACTGGAATAATTTCTTCCAAATTCCATAAAAAAGTCTGTAGTCGCCATACCTTCTGCAGAATCCCCTCCTGGAGTGGTTTGGGAAGTATAAGATGATAAAGACTCATCACTTGCATGTGAGCCATCTGCACGTTGAAGAGGAGTCCAAACTCCACGATCAGGCCTATCCTTATTCCTTGTCCTTGTTTCACGCTTCTCAGAGTGGACAGCATGTATAGCATTGCCATCAGCCTTATGGTCAGGAGCCCCATTAATGTCCTTCTGAAACAACCGCACATGTTGAGGTCGGGGAGGTTTTTTGTCCCTGTCCTGGTTAGAGGTCTGGATTTCTCGTTCAGATTGAGCGCCAGATGGTGATTGATCTTGACGACTATTCTTGTTAAGGAGAATGCTCCTGATGACTCTTCCACTAGTTTCACGTCTCTGGTTCTGTTTGAGAGCAGTTGAACCGTGTAAGTATTTTACAAGGAGATGGCAAAATCTGCTGCAGTAATGAACTGCCAGAAAATGACACGAGAATGAAACAGAAAGTGTTGTTCGTTTCCTTTCTACTGGCCATAATAGCGCGCACACACTAATAGATTATTCCCGTGATATTAGAATAAAATGGTACTTTATTCATACAACAAACTGTATTAGGTGGCAAAGAACCCATTTACATATTTATCACATGATGTCAGAGCCCCTACTCACAATTCAGACTCTAGGGCTGACACATTATATCAGATGACAAATCAGAATGAACAATTGTTGCCCCACCAGGAAGCTTATAAAGTTTTCTCTTCATACTCAGTATGGTTAAAGTTAAAGTTGGAATAAAACACGAGCACCTACTTATGGTACATATTAATCATGGCACCTATTCCTGGCATACTGTAGCATATATTTTCTCTAAGTGAGGGTGTCAATCTCAGAAGATGTAAGCAGACAAGTCTGCCTCTAGCAGACACAGACAAATACTAGAAAGAAGAGAAACATCTAGGGTGGGAAGCAGTCATGTGCCCATGGCCACTAATTGAAGGTTCATTCAAGTAAGATATCCAACGTTCGTCTCGTTCAATTAGTAACTAAGCCAAGATCCACAACAAACAAAGAAGGGGGTTTGGGGTTCTAGTAAATTAGGCTAGGTCACTATTTAAGTACTCGCAGTTCTGCTCAGCAAAAAAATTCAAGCCACGAGCTTTTCAAGGAGTGCATCCTTCAATCAGACCAATACATCTGCCTATCCATTTGAGGGAAAACATGATTAGCATTACTATTTCCTTTTCAAGGATGATTGATGGATTGGTTATCACTTATCACAGCAAAGACTACCTCACCACAATAGCACTCACCAACTCAAAATCACAATTTAAAAATTATATTTTAGAGTCATATTAAGGATTTCAAACAACATACAAGCACATTCTCTCTTTACATCACAGAAGCTGAAATCGTCATCCCATGTCCTTTACTGACTGCGCCAAAAAAAATTCTGCACTTACCACATTAGTATTTAGGTGGGTTAATTTTATATCTAATTACTGAACTTAGAGTAAAACCTCATCCAGAAAGTTGGGCCATCAACATAAGAATAACATAGGTTGCATTTCAAATATAAATGCAGCTAATCTGTTCATACAGTAAAACGTCATCCAGAAAGTTGGGCCATCAACATAAGAATAACATAGGTTGCATTTCAAATATAAATGCAGCTAATCTGTTCATCTATCAGTGCGACAAAGAAACAAACAATCTGCAGTAATAGTTTTCTGAGGCAGGTTTATTAAATTTAACCTAGAGCAATTAGACAAATATGGCAAATTTTTATTAGCCTATCTGGCATTGGATCGAGTCTCAAACCCTTTGACATATGAATTCGTGTTTAGGCTGTGAATGTAAATGGTGAAGTGTCATCATCTTGATAAATCAAAACCTCCTTCGAGTGAAGCTTTACTGTGGTGGTAGAGTTGCTAGCACAGGGAGTGGGTCAGAACTTGTCAAAGTGAGGAGTGGAGGCAATGTTTAGAAAGGCTAAATTGAATATCGAAGTGTTTTACCTTTGTGAGACGAGGCACAAACCTTGAGATATTTTGAGTAAGCCTCAAGACAAATCAATAAAATAATTCAAAAGAACATAAAAATACAAAAATATGCACAAGACAAACCAACTTAGAAGATAGCAAAAACACAAACTACTAATACCTAATTATGCTCATGAATTTTGCTTGCTTTTAACCTGTTTTAGATAGAAAATAAGATCACCGCATTTTAGTTGTAAGAGGATAGGGCAAGTCTGGCTTCACTTGTACTCTTACCTAATTATCAATTCCTATATCTTTCTAGCTTTTAACCTCTACAACTTTCTAAGCTATGCATCAGGTTGCTTATATGTAAGATGGGTCATTTATTATAATTCAAATGGCAATAAATGTGTGGAATTTGTAAAGCAGCAGCTACATGTCATGTCTTCAAACAAAATATTACTCAAACCAGTCGATGAAAAACTCCTCTTTTCAACTTAAGCAAGCAGAGCATCAATGCACTGTGAGAAACAATATGCAAACATGTATACACTGCTTGTCATATGTGGCTACAGATGCAATGATAAGGCCAAAGTGCAATAGTGACTGATAAAATTATTTTTCTTAGTTCATAAGAATATCTCCAGTTCTTTTCATTTATAATATTGCTATCTGAGTTGAATTGCTTTCTCCTTCTCCTTCTCCTTCTCTCTCTCTAAAAGTTTGTATTGTTCCCATATCGAAACAATTAAAAAAAAAAAAAATCATTTACTCACTTTTCTTGAAAGTTTAGCCTACACATGAAATTATAATTCATTCGGAAAAGGAACGACGAGAAAACTAGGTTTAAATCTTAGATTCAGTCTTTTCTCATTTATAAGCACACACACATTTTATTAATGAAAAAAGAAATAACTTACAGTGGGACTCTCTCTCTCTTTTCCCTTCAAGAGCAAGATTTTCTTCTTCTCAATATCAGTGGATCCGGAACCTCCTGAAATAAAGTCAATAACGTCACACAAAAATGAGATATGATTGATAGTAGTGGCAGGAAGAATGAAGAGCTAAGATGGAAAAGATTACACTCTAATGTAACAAGATGCATCAATAACTTGCAATAATTTAAATTGGCTGTAAACCAGATATAAGATTATGATTTTCCCAAAAAACAAATACATACGAGAATGATACAATGATATATCCATGTGTAAAACAAGCCAAAGCATATATACAACACTATCAGCTGATTTCGCATCAATTGCATATAAATAATATTAAAAGAATTAAAGACAGCGCGAGGGTTTTTGCTATAATACATTGGAGAAAATAACTCTGCAATAAGGAGAAACAATGTGGTGCGAAAAGAAGGCTCAGCTCCAAGTTGTTCGAGAATAGTAAATGGGTCAATTTAAAATTTAACGAATTTCTAGTCATAGAATATTATTATCACGAGACACAGGTTTTGAGAATTCAAGAGATGGTCACGCACATCTTTGAGTGGACCCATTCAAAAACACACATGAATAGAAGAAAAAGATGCTAATGCTGATAACCTCACTGACATGGGCTTCTTTTGGACCCAAAACAAACTTGTAAACTGAACTCAACATGTAAACCACTTTGTGTCAATATCCCTTCACAAATGCAACTGATTCTCAACATCCCACTAAATTGAATTAAAAGATAACATTTATGGCCAAGGCCATATTTATATTAAAGTTACCTAATTAATTGAAAGTTTTGCACAGTGTGGTCAACAGGCAATTAAGACCATATTCATCAATGATCAATGCACTACCTTCTTTTGATAACAAGTACAACGCCTACCTTTTCATGCAGATCTCAAACAAATGTAAATTCATAAAGTCCTTGTAATCAAAGTAATACTTTATTAAAATGGATCATGCTATCTTAGCAATTTTAGTACTTCACTTTGCCTTAAATGGTCCCCTATTGTAAGTTCTCACAATTGTCTTTCATTATATCAAATCTTTTGCCCCTGTTTGGTTTTGATAAAAATCAATTTTTTTATTAGATTTTGATAAAAGTTGATGAATTATGTGATTGAAAAATTGATAAAAGTTATAGATCCCATAAAATGTACACTTGAAAATGAGTTTGGGAAAAATGAATTTTAAAAAATGGGTGCAAACAAGACCTTAATGATGCATTAAATTTTCACTTTTCAACAATTCAAAACCAGTAAAAGAAACAAACCTCGTTAAAAAAAGGAATTTACAACAAAAATCTTTTCCCCATGACCTCGTTTGAGGTATCTGTCAAATAAGTTCCATATTCACTAATGTTGTAACTACTACGATAAAAAGTAGGTTGTCAGGATCCTTATCAGTAATTTAACAAAGCTACATAAGATATTATACAAGTACACAACAGAGCGGTGTAAAATAATTTTTGAAAGAGTTGCTTAAATATTATTAAAGGCCAAAAAGCAAAATAGAATTATTTTCACCATAAAGTACCAGAAAAAGAATGTGAAACATGCACCGAAAACTGAGAGAACCTCAAGCTCCAATTTACCATAAGGAATCAACCAGAAGACTTTGAAGCTCCTAACGTTATTTACATGATCATATTAATTAGATTTCCTTCATGTGTATGGAAAGGTAATGAACGTATGGTTGCTCAGAGACGATACACTACCATCTTCTCTTTGAATCTTGCTCATGTGCTCAAAAGCATTTCAGATTTTCCCACAATTATTTATAGAAATTTAGGCACGCCTTTTACACCTTTCTACTCCCCTTTCTCGGCAAACAATAAAGTATCATGGAAAGAGATAATGCTATAGAAATAGCACACTTCAAGGAGCATATTTAATTACACTATGAGTCCTAAATGAAGCCTCAATGATGTAGGACAACCTTTTTATGAATAAGATAGAAGTTAGTTATTATAGATTGTTTTTTACTTTTTGGATTTTAGTTTAGTTTCCTTATATTGTAGATTAGGAGATTATTTTTCCAATATAATAAATAAAATAAAATAAAATTGTACACCATTATAATAAATTTTTTGAGTTGGTTCAACTTTATTCTTATTTCAAGAATTTAAATTCTAGTTCCGCATCAAATTTGATGTCAGGACAAGGTTTTCCCCTTAGCTGATGGCCACCTGTAGTATTGGTATGCATCATCATGACAATGATCAAAGGGTAGCAAAATTACTAACATCGATTTGGATTCTAGAAAGAAGGATATGAGTTTGAAGATACTGCTGAGAAAAATTTACACATTTTGACAACTATCAATGTTGGTTTCTTCAATGAGTTCATAACATGACAAGGTGATTAGAGATTTTCCTCAAGTCCAATATAGATTTAAATCCTCACAACGTGATGCAAAAATTTGGAGTTTTTCTCTTGATTTATTAATTCTCTCTTCTTCAACCAAACTCATCACGAGTGTTTTCCAAGTGAGGGAGTTTTATGTAGGACAATCCTATTATTAACAGAATAGAAGTTATTCATTATTTTTTATTAGAATTTTGTTTCCTTTATAAGATTGTAGTTTAGTTGTCTTATAATGTAAGAGAATTAGTTTCTCTGTATAAACGATGACTTTGTAAATTTTTCAATTAACCAGTACAATACAATAAGATTATTATCTACTATTTTTTAAGTTGGTTCTAGTTCATTCTTGTTTCAAGAATTCAAATTCCACTTCTGCTTCCACACCACTCAAAGTTTCACAAATAGGATCAACATATCTATTTTATTAGAAAGAAGAGAGCTATTAGAACTGTGCAGCTCCACTTCCAACGATGATTCGATGATAACAATGAGATCAACTTGCCAAACACTCCCACGCATGATATGAATTGAATTATGACATTCTTAACAAAAAATATATGTACAAAACACTTATCTAACCTCCGTGGAATGTAGATAAAGGGACATTAAAATCGAAAACCAAATACTTAGAACTTCGGTGGCATGATCATGTAAAGCCTTGGGGGGGGGGGGGGGGGGGCATAAAAATGTCTTCCCATTACCAAGATCATGAATAATTTGAAAATAAGAGCCTACAATAAAAAATAAAAAATAAAGAAAAAAAAAAAAGAGAGATCATTTCTGAAAAAGTAGGATATATAGTGGTGATATAGATTGTTGGCTGTCAATCCACATACTATGGCATAGTTGCCTCATGATTCTATAATTTTTTCATTAGAATCTCTTCTAGAAAAGTTTCCAACTTCAGAGAAATTCACAATTTCTGAAGTTAACAGGCTATACAAAAGGTTTCTTTCTTCCTTTTACCCTTCATTTGGAGGAGTGGGTGTGGCAGCATCGACTAGGGGATTCTGCAAGCATTACAGTATAACCTCTATAAATTAATACGGCTGAGCCCTGAGTAATTTTATCATAAACAATAGAGTTTATTAATTTATCCCATTAGTTCAAGTTGGGATAGGGAAATTTTATTATATAATAGAGCTGATTAATTATCAGAGTATTAACTTATAGAGGTTACATTGTATTTCATTTCAGAATCATTTGACAACAATTAACATTATCGATAATGGTAAATTTAGCTTCGGGTCAGTCAAAGTCAAGAAAGAACTTGCAGAATAAAACAATTGTTACAGAAATGAATGACAATAAGATTGTTAACGATTATTAGATCTAATTATTTTTAATAATCAAGAATTCAACAGTGCCATACCACTTTCCTCTTCCAATGCAGCAGTTAAAATAACAGACTTATCAGAAAGCTGCTGATCATCTCGTTTAACCAGAATATACGTAGATTTGTCTTTGCCACTCACAGCTTTTGAGCTGTCCCTTGAAACATACTGTTGATGAGTCAATTCAGAAAGTGACAGTTTAATTAATATATCCATCAATCCACAAAACATAAAAAATTGGCTTCTTCACTAACGACCAAGGCAATGTCTCACTTAGTGATTCTATATCACAACGTATAAATTCATATAGAAGTACAAGAGAATGTAAAAGATAGACCATTGACAATTCTAGCATTTAGAACATCTTCAATAATGCTCTTTATTTTAAAAAGCACGTTTCCCAATTAAAGAGTATCATGAAGAATTTTCCCATAAGCAATTATTAATCGACATTTTCCCTCTTTTTAATTTGTTTCCATTCTTATAAGTGCAAAGAAAATTGTGAAACAGTGAATGAAAGTATTAAAGTTCTATATAGAGTATGAGTCTGCCTCTCTACATTTGAAGAGTCAAATCCACTCTTTGTTTTAATTTTTGAATATAAAGAGTTTGTTGGACCCTTATAAAAGAGAATTGACTCTCTAAAATAGAAAGGATATGGCTAATAAAGAGCCTCTTACAGTCGCAGATGCTCTTAGCAAACATGAACATTCATGTCAATTAGAAAAGGCACGCATGGATCCATAAATACCACGTCCAACACATCATCAACTAAATATATAGTGGTCATGTTAACCATCAAGTAGAAATAAAACTCAAAACACCATAGCCTGAAAATTAAAATGTTTTACTTCCATAAATATAAAAAAGATATCATGCAAGCATTAGTACTAGTATCCACATATAAGCAAGCCATTTATGTGAGATATCATTTAGAATTTTAATAATCAAACGTATTCAAAGTTTGAGGAGAACAGTGAAAGAAATCGTGTCATGTCATACATAAGACATAGGAATATAGAGCTTAATGCCATTCAAAAACCATAAAGAAATCCACAGACTGATATAAACCATAGCTTCACATTATAATGAGCATCGAGCCTTTGAGTCAAAGGTAAATAATCAATAAAACAGTTTACCATGGTGGTGGACGTCCTCCTCTTCTCTGATCCTCTTTTTGAAGAACCTGAGCTAGGAGTCCTAGATGATGCTCCACTGCTCCTTTTGGGTGGCTTCCCATTCAATGCAGATCTCTATCCACAATTGAGAAGAAGTTATGCAAATGTTTTAGAAGTTATTATAAAGATTCACAAAGGAGTAAACCAACAACAAAATATGAAGAGATAATCCTACATTCTACCAATAAAAAAAGAAAAACACACAAAAACATCCAAAGAAAAAAAATTAATCAATACACTATCAATCACCTATATTACAAATTGATCGACAGCTTCTACTGCATACTATATATTTAATGATTCAAAACAAACCCACTCCTGAAATTTTCACAATACAACTCAGGAAAACACTAAATAATAATTCAGTTGCATGGGATACAGGGATTCAGGGCTTTTTCCGACATTAAGAGGTTCTGGTAGTGTAGAGAACAACTCCATTCACACTCCAAAATCAAACATCCCCCCCCCCCCCCCCCAAGCCAAAAAAGAAAAAAACAAGAAAAATATAAACAAGTAGTGATTATGCAATCCAAGAACTCTCTCACATTTTTTCCTTAACGAGCTATATTATAACCTCCAAATCCCAACAACTCTAGAAGAGACAGTTAGACATTGGCACAACCAAAGTAGTGAATATTCTAAGTAAATTCCCGAGAAAATCATAAATCTCTCTCTCACATTCCCCCATATTGTATACTATAGATCTTCTTTCCAGGCTACGCATGAATTTTTTTTTTTTTTTTTTTATGACCGTGGATGTCCAGGCCAACTTACGCTCACCTCGACTAATCCCACGGGGCCCTGATACTCACATCAGTTGTCCTGAGGGGACTCGAACTGGAGACCACCATTGGGGAGCAAACCCAATGCCTGACCAACTAAGCTACCCCTCAGGGTTACGCATGAAATAATATTAATCAAATTATGTAAAACCATTGCTACAATTTTCTAAACTATACAGATGGATAAATAGCAGTGTTGATAAAGAGAAAACCCAATTATAAAGTATTTCCTTGCTTTCATAGACTAGAAACTTGCAGGACATGCCATAAAAATGAAACTGATGCAAGCTCAACTGCCAAGCAAGGACCAATTTGATGATTCAGATAACTTCACATAGAAATAACTCCAGACTATGATGATTCATTGGTCCTCATCATTTAGCAGTCTAGATGGAAATGTATATTTCCATTAAAACGGGAAAGATAAAACCACTTCATAGTGAACAAGTGGTAAGATTCCCTACCCGAGTTCCACTCTTTGCAGCTCTTTTCTGACGAACAAAGTCCATTAAAGGAGTAACTATAGGAGCATCTTTTGGAGCACCTAAAAAGAAATCAGGAAATAATTTAAACTAAAAAGATGCAACCTTCACATTGTACCATCTTAAAAATTAAATCTCAGATTGTCGTATAAGCAAAAACTATCAACTCACCAGCTCGTTCCGACTCCTTCCTCTCCAACTGTATCTCTGCACTGGGAAGATTCTCAACAGGCTTTGCAATAAATTCAACAAACTCCTGATATTCAGGATCTACATGCATATCAACCAAAGCAATCGTGATTACAAACAAACAGAAAATAACATGGAAACCACATGCAATCAGCACACGAGTTAAATACCTTTCAATATGGTCCCTTCACGCCCATCCTTTTTAGACCACTGCTTTGGAACACGCTGTGAAGGAGCATACTCAACAATTGTTTTAAACTGGGTACCTGGAAGAGGCAAATAAGAGGGAAAAACCCCCCATTTAGAAAGAAAAATTTCTAAAACTTCTATGTAATAATGAAAAGTAGGTTTTCTCAAGATACAGAAATAAAATTATATCATGATACGGAAGGACAGAACCTTAGCTACCATGTACAGTAGAAAGATACAATTAAATAGCAAGGAGTCGCATTATTATCTACTGGACATCAAGTCACATCATGGATCTATCTCAAAAATGTCCTTGAACATTACCTTTCTCATTGACGAAGATGTGTCCATCAAAATACTCCGCAAACTCGACAACATCCTCTGGTCTATTAAAGTCAATGTAGGCCCTAGAGTAGAATAGATGCTTCTGGCTGCAAAAGCAGATGAGGGATAATTGAGGGGTGGAGTGAAAAGGGTAACAGCACCTTCATAAAGCAAATATGTTGTATAATTGTGAACATATTGGTGAAAAAATCATTTTGGCTGAGCCTATTTCTGTAAATCGGAGGGGGGATCTTCCATGAAAATGAGCTTTGATTCTAAATGGTGTTTTTCTTATGAATATACATGCAGAAACTTGTGAACATATAGTTCAATGATTATCTAAATTAGCACAATATAGTAGGAAATGTATGCTAGCAAAGATACATCTCACTCAACCAGTACCAAGATCGCACAGCACCTGAAACGTTTATGCACTTAATGTGACATCATATAGTACTGGTCTCAAACATGGTAAGAATGTGAGGTTAGTAACTACAAAAACAATGATGCATCTATGATATGATTGGCTCATATTTTGGTTACTTAAATTGGGACCTCTCTAGTTCATTTTCATAACATGCTATTAAACCCCCAAAAAATTATACGAAAAAGATTTAAAATGCAAATGATAGAGCTTCCTATAATGTCTTGGATGTTTAAACATTCAATTTGAAATCTAAATCTGATAACTCCATCTCTACGTAGAATGTAGTAAAACCTTTACATTCCAAAAGGTCACATAGAATTCAAAATGGCTTCTCAAAACTGTGCATCCAAATGTAAGAAAAAACAATATGCCGCTTCCTCACATTCAAAAGGATTGGTATGATGGGACGGTGATTCTCCTAGTAGTTATGGTACAATTGCAACTACTTTTATCATAGCATCTTATTTCTAAGAAAAAAGGAATTAAAAACCACGGTGAACCTTCACTGAACAAAAATATGTCCTTATAAAACCCTTATTTTTTCCACTGGAATAAAAGGATATGTGCCATCAGCAAGAAACAAATTCAAATCCCACAGATGGATTCAGATTACCAAAGATAAGAAGTATGGGGATTAACGTAAAACAATTCCACTCTTTCTTCCCACAGAGAAATAAATCTATATTTCAACTTTCCCATCACTTCCCCAAACTTAACCCTCAGCCACACATTACCTGGACAATAAAAATTGCACTGATCACTTTCCAGCCTACTTTTATGTCTTTTCTATATTAGTCAAAAAATCATGCCAGGTAGAACTAAGTAACATGCTTCAACCAGGAGGGAACCAGCTCTGGATGGGAAAAAAAAATAGAATACCTAAACAACAACCCATTCTATCGAATCCCTACACCGTCACCTGCCTCCAGAATTCACAGATACTGTACATTCAATAAAGTTCCCACCGAAATTCCACTTAATGCAAACGTCTCTCTCTCACGCACAGACGTGTGCGTTTTTGGGAGAAATATACATTAAATTTATAAATTAAAGCCAAGCACAAAGAGAAATCGAATTATCACAATAAATTTATATATGCGTATATACTCAAAACTTACACATGATATAAACATAGATAAATGTAAATCCTAACCTGGACTTTCCAGGATGAAAGGAGAGCCAACGATAGCGACCAGAGAAGCGGGAATCGACATGCTCGGTAAGCGCCGACTGAGAAATCATCGGCGGCAAGTGCCGCAGCACCACCTTCGTTCGATCTAGCGGACCCTTCATGCGAAACAAAACCCTAACACAATCGTACAGTTAATATATTAAATATCCTCAAATTCCCACAAAATTACTCCATGAATGCCCTATAATTAAATCTTTAACAGAGTTTTCGGCATTAATCGGCGATTGATTCTTTGGTGCCCTAATTTTGGAAATTGGGTTTCTGATGAGCATGCCCCTAAAAAACTGTAGAGTCGGAGAACTTAAAAATTATAAAGAGAAGAAAGTGACGAAAGAGGATTTGTGCGAGACGCGTGCACCGGTCACAGTTCGTGAAAAGGGACAATGAAATAGATCCCCGACTTTTAGAGTAAACTACGAAAGCACCCATCAAGTTTAGGAAAATTCCATATAGCCCCTTATATTTACAGCGGAACTAATCCTTCTACTCATAAATTTGATACACTTATTTGATAAATAATCGTAACCTTTAATTTAAATCAATCCAACACTCGATATGTATTTCACTAAAATCATGGAAGAGTTGATTATAACTACTTGAAATCTATAAGATATAGAGCGTTAGATTGATTTAAATTAAATGTCACGATTATTTGTCAAATAAGTGTGTTAAATTTATGAATAAGAGGATTCGTCTCGTATTTACAGTTTGTTAATAATATTATTTGCTCACTCTATTCCTTGTTCACCATAGTTGTCATTTATACTCGTTTATTTTAATTTAATGTCCTGCTTGGATTAAATTATAAATAGTTAGTGTCTGTTTGAGCCCCATTTTTAGTGTAGAATGCATTATGTAATTAGTAATAGACTAATAGTAGATGGATAGAGAACGTGTGGTTAAAAAATACTTAGCTCTTGTTTAGAGGAGATTAAAATCAAATTTTTAATAAATTTTAATAAAAATTGATGAAATGTGTGAATAAAATAAATTGTTTACTTTGACTTAAATTAAAATCTAAATTTTAATTTCTATCAAACAGTGAATCATTTACCTCTCAATTCTAACTATTTATAATATAAACATTTATAAACATATAATCTATAAAATTAAGATAAGAGCAAATGGTAATACAAACTTTGTGAACCTTTTGCTCGACTCATAGCATTATTTATCTCAGGAGGACTCAAATTCTCTTACAAATTGAGTTAGTAACATTGGTATAACTGCAAAGAGACGAAAGTTTTAGTGTGTAGTTCCTAAGGAGTAAGGACAAAATGGTTTGTTCAATTTATTCCTATGACTTGGGATTGTGAAATGCCTTAATCTTCCCTCTTGTTTCTTCATGTAGCCCTCACACAAAAACTCATTGGAATACTTATCTTCCACAATCCTATTCACATCATGCACAAAAACATCGGTCTCTCCATCCTCCCTATTCCGTGCCATCATCCCAGCAGTATATATTGCAGTCATCCTCCCCGGTGCCTCCTCATGGTATCCGGTTGGGGCATCGACCATGATTAAATCCCATTTTATTTCATAAACTTCACTAGGCATGCTCTTCAAGGCTAGTTGGCACATGGAGTATTTAGGATCAGAAATTGCAGTGCATTCAGGCCCTTTGCCTACTTCAATCAAGTCATTTGCCTGGTTCACTTTACTATCATAAGTGACATGGTAAGACTCCAACATGGGGAATCTTCTCTTGATTTGCTCAATCCATGCTTCATCTTCCTCTAAGAAAATAGTTCGTCCACCGTAGTTGAGTGAATGCCACATGAGGCTATCGTGGCCGAGGCCGAAGATCAAGAAGTTGCAAGGGGACTTCTTATCTAAAGCCCTGGATGTTACTGATATTTCTTTGAATGTTTGTTGTGGAGTGATGGTGGATGTTGTGTAATGAATCACAGCTTGAGCAAGTGAAGGTGGGATTTTGGTGCAAGTAGGTGTACAATTGGCTGTTTTCACATTTCTTGAATCACTTGGGTTCAAGGATGAGTTCAATCTTGATCTTAACACGAACAAAAGAAAAACAGATAGCACAATTCCAACGAGGAGAAGCTTAAGATTGAGAGGGCTTTGTGCTTTTGCTCTCATGTTTGATAATCAATCAAAGAAAATTGCAAAATAGAGAGGATCTGGATTGGATGGAAAAATAAGAATTAAGTTATATATCTATTGTGATGAAAGCTAAAGAACTAAGAAAATTTTGGTTGAAGCAAAATGGTTGCTGGTGGATCTGCAAGTTGGTGGAAATTTTTGGGTGATGGAGATGGACCATTTCTTTTGATATTGATAAGAGTTGGTGTCTTCATGATTAGACACTTGATTAATTAGCTCCAACCTTTTTGAAGCTCCGTTCATGGTAAAGATAAAATTGGGATGAAAAAATTTAATTAGGTAGGTCTGTAATATCATACATTTCAAGGTGCAATCATGCATGCCTAGAGATGGCTTGGCGCCCGAGAAGCTCGACATGTAATAATACTTATGTCTCAAAAGCATGAATAAATAATTGTTTAAATGTTTACATACCATTTATAAACATGAGCATAGTTTAACTAGTCACAAGTTACATAATCTTGCTACCAAAATATGCATCTCAAGCCATCGTGGATTAGTGAATATTCAGAAGTGACATCATTGCAACAACTAAGGTTGCATTTTGATTTGTTGTTTCAAGTTTTCAGTTTTGTAAAATACTAAAAACTTTTTAAATTTGGTATTTTTGAAATTAAAATTAAACTAATAATATAATTCAAAACAACTTTTTGATATTTTCAGTGAAACACTCAAAACTTGAAAAACAACCGTTTAAATAAAAATTTAAAAATTAAATTTCTAAGGCATTAACTATAATTTAAATATGAATAATGTTATCTAGCATCATCGATATTACAACACCAGTTTAAGTGACATTTTATAATAAGTTCAATAAAATGTAGAATTAAATGACTCATTTAATAACAATTATTGTCATCTATACTGAGATTGTAACACCAATTATACAATATATCATTTCTCTTTATATCGAGATCGCACGAAGCTATAAATCAAGAAGTCTTCTTATTGTGGCATATGTCTATGAATTGGTTTATAACCCAAAATAAAATTGACCTTTTAATTCAAAATTCAAATCATTAAAAAAAAAAAAAAAAAAAAAAAAAATGTCACCTTCCCTCATTTTATACGCACGACACGCGGGACATTGGCACCGTCTTTCAAGATGGTGCCTAGTCCAATTAATCAATTAAGGACTTTCTTATTTTTCAAGAAATTTGTGACCTTTTAATATTAATAAATTTTCATTAATTAGTCTCGAATAAAATTATGACCTCATCTATCTCGATTATTGATCCCCACTAATTGAAGTTAGGTGTAGAAGAAAGTTTTATCCCTCCAATTATATTCATAACCTTAACACCACTTTTCTCTAACGAGTTAATCGATTTGTAAATAATAATATAAACTTTTTTATGAAAATTAGAAAGATCTTAGATTTATCAAAAGCTCTCAAATGAGCAAGGGCAATATATTGCAATCTGTTCTCAATTCTAATATCGTTATTTGATCTAGATGATGTTTGGTGGGGATTAAAATCATATTTTTAGTAGATTATGATAGAATTTTTTGAAATGTGCGGTTAAAAAGTTGTGAAATTCATGAAAAATGTTATTAATATTGATTGTTTGACTTTGACTTAAGGTTAAAATCATATTTTAATCAAGAACAAATATATTCCTAAACTTAAGATACTCGATTTGATTTGATTCAATTGAGTACTTTTCTCGATCTATAATCAAGACAAATGTGTACATTTTAAAGAGGTAATTCTATTTTACTCTATTGTCAATTTAGTAATTATTTTTAATTGTGCATCCAATTTCATCTCTTGAGCTAATGACATGTTAGTGAATACATTTTTATAATAGGCAATTATATTGCCACCACAATTTTTATTTGATACATCATATTTTAATTGCAGTTAAGCTCTTCAATCTTTGCTCATTGTAGCTATTATTTTATTAAATTTTTTTGATGAATTCTTATCTTTAATCTTTCATTAATTAGTAAGTCTCGTTTTTTATGATGATTTTTATAAAAATATTTTATTTTTATGCTTTGGCCTTTGAAAGGAGAGAAAAGTATTTTTTGCACTTTTTAATTTTTTTAAAATATATGATTAAAAAATATTATTTTACATCATTTCAATGAACCTTTTGACATAAAACTATTATCAAATGTAAATGCATTAACTAATGAAAAATTTGAATATGAGAATGATATGAAAAATCGTTAGAGACATAAATTTTATAATAAACAAATTTTAGATTTGTATGTACTATTATTTTTGAGCTTGTTTGATGAAAATTTAAATTAGATTTTAATTGAAAAAATTAGTTGTTAGTGGATTTCATGCTTGAGATGAAAGTCAAATATAACGTCTATATTTTCAATTAAAATTGGATTTAAATTTTTATCGAACAAGACCTTTTATTAAAAAATTTGTGTTTAAAAAGGAAAGAGGAAAAATAATTTTGAGAATACGAGGACATAATTTGTAAATAATTTGTACTATATTTAGAATTTTAGAATTTAAAATATATTTTTTATTTACTAGCTGGTGACAGGCTGTCACCAACATGGTTCTCTTCTCGCTCTCAGACTCCTCCGTTCTACCTCTCAATTTTTTCTTCGAATCTTTTCTTTCTCTGTGGTTTCCTGCTTTTCTTAGGCGAGATTTGGAATTTCCGTTTCAGCTCAGTGGGTCATTGATTTACTAATCGTAAGCTTCCTCCTGATCTGACTTTTTTTTTAGTTTTTAGACTCAATGTCCTATCTGTTGCTTATAATTTTTCAGAGCAAGAATCGGTGATACATGTTAATTTTAGTCCGTACAAGGTTTTTAAGACTTCAATTAGAGAAGATTTTGATTTTCTCCCCGACTATTTTGCAGGCCAAGTTATATTTAACTGGACAGAAATAGATAAAAAAAAAAAAAAAATGTTTTTCTATGTATATGCGCTTTTAGTGTATAATTTTAACATTCGTTTAAGTGTTTATGGATATGATTTTTTTCATTTGCTATGTTGTGAGCAGGAAATGATAAATGCTTTTTTCAATCTTAAGGAAATAAGAGTTTATATTCTATACAGTTGGTAAAAGGTGTTAGAAGAGATATTAATAGAGGTACTTAGTAGTGGACAAAGTACCACTGTGCCGTGAGGAGCTAGGACTTCAGCATGGGTCAAATGGATTTTCATTTGGCTGCAAGAGAGCTCAATTATTGTTTAGAGTGAATTTTATGAACTGCAACTGTAAATTTCCAAAATTTTATATGTTTGGCCAATTATTATTCTAGTTTCGCTGTACCCGCCCCTATTGTATGATGTGCCGTCTTGTACTCCAAAGTAGCTTTATGTTTCTGCTGGAAGATGTTCTGTGAACCCTTATGGAAACCAGGCACACGGATCCTGTATTTTCCATCAGTGGAATTTTTTTTACTAATAGTTGTTAAAAGATGCATCTAGGCATGACCTAGGTGTTCTTTTAGCATCTAAGTTCAGTGGCTTTAATGAAGTGCTATAGAGCAAGATTTATTGCCCTTGTTTGAACCTCATTCTGAAAAAAACTCATTTTTTCCAACTCATTTTCAACCACACATTCTCCCAATAAAATAATTTTCCATGTAAATCTAAAATTTTTTACTACTTTTTAACCACACATTCTTGAAAAACATCACTATTACAAAATCTATTTTTTCAACAAATGGAGTTCAAACACGGGCTATGTTTTTTTTGAGCTTTTTGTGTCCAAATTCTATTGAACCAAGGATTTTAATTTCTTTTGTTATATGACAGCGACTTATTTATTGGTGACTGAATTTTGATTAGTTGATGAAATGCATATATGAATATTTTTAATAAATTCATTTAGTGCTGATTTACGTAAGATAATTGTGACATTAAAGGATACTAGCGGGAATTTACTTAGCATTGGTTAAATTTCTGAATTTGCTTATTACATTGTGCATTTATAATTTTATTATATTATTATTATTGAGATTTTAATTTACACTTGACTCCACTTGAGCCCCAGAGGTTTTTGTGCATGGTTACAATTTGTCATTTAATACTGAAACTGGATATCAGATATTTGCTGTCCTTTCTCTTTATTGTTTGTCCCTTGGCCAACTATATTTTTTAACCAGTTAAATTTTCTAGATGATTTCTGGTGTATTTTCATTTCTGTTATGCTGCTTTTCAAGGAGATTCATTTGGTTGCCATTTTACGTTGCTTTATTTCTATTAATTTATATTTTATCATTTCAGAATTTTGTTATTTTGCTAGAATTTTTTGGTTGATTGTAAAACAGTTTAGTTTTATTTACTGAATTTTTGATATGTTAGTGTAATTACTTATCATTGTATTTAATGAAGTGTGGTGCATCTCTCTGGTATGTTATAGTAGTTCTATGCTTTTGACCTTATATATATATTTTTTTATGTTTGCAAAGAGCAAGGATGTCTGAGTCTGCAAAAGTTGTCAGTTTAGAGTTTTTACTGGGCTAAAAAGTTCACAATCTTGATAAAGGAAAATTTGAGATAATTGAAAGTGCAAGGATTTCTCTTTATTGATGATAGCTGAAAGCTCTCAAGGATGTCTGTATTTGCAAAAGTTGTCAGTTTAGAGTTTCCACTTGGCTAAATGTTCACGTTCTTGATAAAGGAATCTTTAAGATAGTTGCAAGTGCAAGGATTTCTCTTTATTGATGATAGCTGAAAGCTCTCAAGGTTGGAAGATAAGACAGCTCTCCTGTTGCTTTCTCCTGATCCTTGCTCGAGTAGAATCTAATAAGATCTCGGGTTTTCGTGTATAATTATTTTGGACTCAACAGGAGGGTTCCTTAATATTTTTCGAATTATCTCTACTTGCCATCGGGCATTGAGATGGGATCCTTTATTCAATAGAGAAATTTCTTGTGTCCACGCTGGCCGATAGTATGCGTAGAATCTGTGAATTGGGTAATGCCCCTGTCTAGATTTCTTGCTGATGCACTTGGTGTGGTGACGATTTGTCTTGTCGTTGTTCTGGTCCTTCTGGGTATATTCTGCATCGTGTATTCGTTTTATTTCCATGATCGGATCCATGGTCAAGGTCTTGTTCGGCTCAGCTATTTTAGTGGTCCTTGGATTATTAGAATTACATTCATCTTTTTTGCAGTTTGGTGGGGTTTTGGAGAGATTATTCGGTTAAATCTGTTGAGACGGGAGGGAAGAGTCTTGAATTCCCTCGACTTGAAACGTCAGAAAACTGTTTGCAAATGCTATGTCGTGTCAAATCTTGGGTTTGCAGAACCATGCCTGTTCCTCACTCTCATATTTCTACTTCGTGCATCCTTACAGAAGTCTGGAACATTAAGCCAAAAGTGGAATGCAAAAACAGCTGGTTATGTGCTTCTTTATTGTCTCCCAACATTCGTTCTTCAGCTCATTGTAATTCTAATTGGAACATGGCATAACAAGGAGAGTTTTGTTCACAGATTACCTCCTTATTTCACCAAGGCTTCTACTTTTTCTAAAACAAAGAACAACGATGACGTTGCCCTCTGCACTTACCCTCTGTTGAGTACCGTTGTCCTTGGTCTTTTTGCCTCCCTCCTAACAACTTACTTGTTCTGGCTTGGGAGAAAAATTCTTCATTTGGTCATCAATAAGGGTTTGCAAAAGAGAGTGTATACGCTAATCTTTTCTATTTCTGGTTTTTTCCCATTACGAGTTCTTCTTCTTGGATTATCTGTGCTATCAGAGCCGGATAAACTTTTGTTCAATGCCATTTCATTCTTAGCTTTTCTTTCCTTTTTATGTTGTGCTGTGGTGGCCATCTGCATGCTCGTGTACCTCCCCATTGCAGATTCTTTAGTCTTGAGGAGTCTACAAAGAGATATAGAGGCTAGGAGGTTTATTGATGAATATGATTCACTAATTCATAATGAAGGCCCTTCCAGAACAAGTACGCTCACTAGTCCTGTGAGAAATTCAGCTTCTTTGGAAATGAGTGGATCAATATCGTTTCGTACGATGGTAAAAGATGAAACCTCTGGGGCATTTGTGGAAGTGAGCCTATTTACTCCTAGTCGGCCTTCAACCCCGTCTGGGTCACCTAGACTTGTTGACTGGCCTATGCTCTCACCTGCACAACTTCATGGATCTTAAAAGCTAATGAGGAGGGTATAACATTTTTGGGGTGACTGAAAACTCTGTAAAGGATTGCTGATTTTGTTTCTGTAAAGGATTGCTGATTTTGTTTTGTTATTGACATTATGACATAGGTTTGCTTGTTACCCATCTTTGCATTTTTTTAGGTGGATCTCTTATATCTGTATCTATCAACAGTTGACAGTTTTATAACATTGTTTGAACTCCATTATTTGAAAAAAAATTGATTTTGGAATAGTGTTTTTTTGGAGAATGTGTGGTTAAAAAGTAAGGAGAATTTTTGGGTTTACATGTAAATATTTTTTTATTAAGAGAATGTTGGTTCAGGGTTGAAATTTAGAGTGTACATAGAGATTATTTGGGAAAAATGAATTTTTTAAATAGTGATAAGGAAATGTGTGATGAAAAAGAAGGAAAAATTATTGATGTGATGGAAAATATTATAATAGTGTGAGAAAATGATGAATTAAAATTTAGTTGGGGCTAAACAGGGGCTATAACAATTGAGTCTGTTGTATATGCGAATAATTTGTCTTCAGCTTAGTACTGAGTGTGATCTTTTGCCATAAAGATAGTTTCTTTCTACTAGAGAGACTTGAATGGCACTATGTCCTTCTTTGTCGCCCATTATTTGAAAAATAAAAAAGTTTTGAATAGTATTTTTTGGAGAAATGTGTGGTTAAAAAGTAAGAAAATTTTATTGATTTGTGTGTAGATTATTTTATTGTGTGAATGTATAATGGAGAATGTTACTATAACAAACAATCTAATATTTTAAAGGACCATGTTACACGTACCGAATTTTTTACAAAATTTCTTTCTGACTACTCACATCGTAGGTGGGCCCACGGCTCGAAATAAATTAATACACGTGGGCCCCGCATGTTTATTTGAGAGGGAGTACACAGTTCGGTACTCCCTCTTCGGTACATATGGCTTCTTCCTATTTTGAAGGGCGTCAAACAGGCGGTCTCCCTTCATTGTTTTTAGCATCCTGAGTTCCAAACTTTGAGTTTGAACAATTGCTAAAAAAGACTGTTAACTAGCCATGTGAATAGTACATGACCTCTTCTTTTGAGACCATGTTAGGGCCCATTATCTTAGGGCTTGTTTGAGATTACTTTTTATCTTCGTTTGTCATGACTTTTAAAAAATTAAAAGGAGATTTTGAGACTCAAAAATTGTTTTTGAACCCATTTGGCGAATTTTAGAAAAATGCTTCTTTTAGTTAGAAGATCTCATGACGTCCTCTAAAAATGCTTTTGAAATAGCAATATCTTTTAAAAGTTAGTTTTCAAATAAAAAAAAGTAGCTCTCTTCAAAGCTTTTTTACAGGAAGTAAAAGCAAAAGTTATTTCAAATGGCCCTTAGTAAGTTATCAGTTTTGTAAAGTGTGATAAAAAGTAACATTTACTTGCTTAATTAAAATTTAAGTAGTGCTAAGAGCTTGTTTGGCCCTCATTTTTGGCCAAATTTTTCCTACCATTTTTGACTTTGTTGGGTCCCCACGGCTGAACACTATAAATTCAGTCTGAATTCCCACCTGACACACGCACTTTAAATGCTGGGAATTATGCACTTTTCCTTTTAAGCCCTTGTGAGATGAGCCATTGTTGGGGGCATGTGGGAAGAGTAAGGTTGAAAAAAGTGGAGGCCAAAGACGGAAAAAGGTTAAACATATGAGGGCAAATAAGTGAAGTTGGCTCAATTATCCTCTGACACCATTTCACTGCTTGTCTGCTCGTCACTGTAGAAAAAAAAAATTCGTGAAAAAAACTCATTAAAATGAGTTTCAAACAGACTCTAAATATGCTCTTTAATTTATTCAAGAACAAAAGAAAAAGAAAAATATAGATATTAAAAAAGTAATATCCAAATCTTTTGTAGGATGAATATTATAGTAATATTAATAATTTTATGGACTCAATATCCAAATTATAGAATTATTAAATTTCTAAATTAAGTATTTAAGAGCATAATAAATGATATTGACTTCTTTTTCTAATTTTGTGACTAGTTATTAATCTTATCTCCTGATAATGCCATAATTGGTACGTGTGATGATGTACAAGTATACCACGTTAGTCGTTGCTTCTCTTTGATATGAGGAGCGGAAAATTCTCCGAGAAAAAATTGAAATGAGAGCAATAGGTTTTCCACGACAGCTAATAAATTCTATTAAAATTGCTTTGTAACCTGTTTTTTGTTAATTAAATAAGAACCCTACTACTTGGCCCGACTCAATGTCAGGGCCAAGTGATAAGAGCGCCATTTGTTGTCCCCTTTATTGGAGGAGCTACTGTAAAACCTGTTTTTTGTTAATTAAATAGGAGCCCAATTACTTGGTCCTGACATTGAGCCGGGCTAATGGGTTTTCTTCATTAAATAATTAGACGTGTTCATGTCTACCTGAAGACACCGCGTGCCGGCCCACATGGATGGGGCTGTGGGCTACGTGTTATTAAAATCTTTTGTTGAAATTAAGATTTAATAAAAATAAAATAAAATATCATGTCTACCTGAAGACACCGCATAGTATGACGTGAATGGGGATCTGTGGGCTATCATTTGACTTTCCTTTTCACTCTCGTTTTCAACCTTCATCTCTTAACAGAATTATCCTCGACTTTTCTTTTATTATCGATTGTCATCCTTATATTAAAGAATTGCCTTTAGATTTTTAATTAAGTAGTCACGTACTTGTTTCGTGATGACAATAATCAAAATATTAATGAAGACGCATTCAAAATAATATTTTTCAAGTCAAAGATAAAACTGGGAATAAATAAAGATTGAAAAAGTAAAAATTAAAGACGATATCTGTATTTTTAACAAATAATAATTTTTATCTTATTTAGCTTAGAAATGATAGAAATACTCAATCTCGTCTAATCTCAAACCTGTCACGAATATTCATAGTTTAAAAAAAAAAATTGGCTCGATTCTTAGAAATCCTTGATGGAACGGAATGGGGAGGGTGGTTTCAATATGTAGTCATTTCTTACTTATGTTCAGTGTTCTAAAAGACGTAATGTGTGGCGATACGTAGATATCAAACTATAGGCTATGCGAGTTTAGGTGATGCATAGTAGTAAAAAAACGTAAAAAGATGTTTTCTTATTTTAATTTTTTATCAATCAAAAAATTATTTAATAATAAAAAATAAAAACTACCAAATATCTAAAATAAATTTATAAAAACTTTATATATTTTTTCAAAGTTTCCAACAAAAAAATAAGTTTCAAATGTAAACACTAAATAATAAATAAATAGAAATTTTGGAGAGTTTTCTTTTAAGGTTTCAAGCGAATGTTTTAAATAGAGAATAGACGAAGTGAATAAATCAGCTTTTAAGTTTTAATTTAAAAGAATAGTAAAAAAAAAAAGGAATAATTGGACGCATATAATCATGTTTAGGCACGTTTTAGCGGTCAATGACAATCATTGATCGCTAAATAAGATATCAAGTTAAGTCACTTGATTTGGCGTTTATGCCTCGCATCGTGGCATTGTTTATGTACACATTTTAGAACATGACTTTCAGTAGTATTCATTTTAAAAAATGTACTAATATCGTGAGATGTGCTTCAACAAGTCAGAATATAAAACCTGTTATACCATGTCCACAAAGTGCTTTTATATCTTTCCAACACGTTTGGTACGTATTGTGACAGAAGCCAAAATTGGACCGTTGATCAAAATCCAGTACCCAATGGCAGTCAAATTTCACGCGCTTTCCCATTTCTTTGTTCTTCTTTTTTTCTCAATGGCCTCACCTATATATGGGAGAAAATAGTCAAATACACAATAAACTCATCATCCTTCAATACGACTAAGATGTTGGGCAACTCTTCGGAATACAATAACAATGGTCAAACCCACCATCCACGCTTCCTCCCCAAGCGCATAATTCTACTCCGTCACGGCGAGAGTGCGGGCAACATCGACGGAACTGCTTACACCACCACCCCGGACCACAAAATCCCCTTAACATCCCAAGGCATCGACCAGGCCAAGGAGGCTGGGTGTCGGATCAGGCAAGTGATGTCCGATTCCGGCGAGTGTTCCAACTGGAAAGTGTACTTTTATGTGTCCCCATACGAGAGGACCCGCTCCACTCTGCGAGAAATAGGCCGGGCATTCCCTAAGAAGAGAGTGATTGGAGTGAGGGAAGAATGTCGAGTTAGAGAACAGGATTTTGGGAATTTCCAGGTGGCTGAACGGATGAAGGTTATTAAGGAGACTAGAGAAAAGTTTGGAAGATTCTTTTATCGATTCCCTGAAGGAGAATCCGCTGCCGATGTGTACGATCGCGTTTCAAGTACGTTTTATTTTTTTGTTTATAGTAGTACTTTATGCTTCAAACGTTGTGCTATCTGTTTCTTTTGGCTAGAGATAAGTGCATGGCGGTGGGCAAAACTAATGATGAAAAGATTGTAGTTTTCCTTGATGTTTTAGTTTTGGGTAAATGAGAATGCATGCGGATGGTTGTTTCATTTTCCCTTTTATTGGCTTTAGTTCTATAAACATATGATCCTACTTTTCTCCCCACTGGTTTAATGGTTTATTTTATTTATTTGCATATTTTATATTAGTGGCTTTGTTGTTTCCAGTTGACTTCTTCAAAATCAGATGATGACATTCAATTTAGGGTGATGGGGGACCACTTAAAGCCTTGTAAATCAAGAAAACCTCTCTTACATGACCTGAATGCTCCTTACTAGTCATATAGTTTACACGGTTATCATCGCTGTATTTCTAGAAAAAACTAACCTGTAAAAACACAAGCATTAAGTAATGAATATCATTTCTGTACTCGGAGAATTAGACAACCCAAATGGTATGAGCAACTGTTCAATCAAGGTTGTTTTCCACTCAATTCCTGATCTAATTCTAACCTGTTGTGTATTCTTCGTTATGCTATCCTTTATATTTATTTTGTATGTCCTTATTCTATATTCTATTGATTATATCGTGACATTATAATTATGAGCCAATCTGTTCTCTATTCACTTTCTAAGTGGGTGCACTAGAATTTGATTATGCAGTCCTATTCGTGCTATCCTTTTGATTAACACTTATTGACTCTGATTAAGATTATCTTCTTCATTAAGCTCTAGATGTCTATTCATTGGCTTTACAACTATCCATAGAATTGAAAGGTGGAGATTGGGACAAGGACTCGTCAAAGATCTAGACTGGAAAGACTCCCCGACTTGAGAATTTTCTAGTCTTAGTGCAAACAACGTTGAAATCCTCTCACCCTCCTATTCTTTGCAAAAATTCTCTAGTAAAGGAAGAACCTTCCTCTGAGGCCATTCCCTAAGTCACTAATGAACTTGGAGACAAGTCTCCAGACTTTGTTCTTGGTGTCACATTAAAGTATTAGATCCTTGAACTTCCTTTCTTTGTCACAGATGTGTGAAGGTTTGCTTGAGGTCATACAGCCTCACACGCCAACTTATATATGGTTCAATAACCCTACCTATGCAGTACATTAGAATACTTCTCCTTAACCCCAAATCTCATGACCTCCCAGCTAATAAAGGTAGCTAGCGTACTCAACTATACCGATAAAGAATTTGCAAAAATCTCTTAGTTGACCTCTTGGTTCCATTTTAGCAACTCTTGATTCATTTGGCATGTCCTAAAAGTTTAAGTAATCCTTTATCCCATGCATCCAATCCATGAAAGCATTTGGTTAACCTACTAGCAAATTAGGACAGGTTGACCATAATTGTCCTAGTGACATCATTAAGGTCCTCATGCTTAGTCTAACCTTGTCAATGTGCTCTTCATCCCTATCAACATGAAGGGTATGTCTTCATGTGGCAGTGTCTAAGTGCCTCTATGGATAACTTACAAATGAGAATCCACCTGCCATAGTCATCATTTTCAATTGATGAGCTATCATGTCTTAGGACATGTCCAATGGAGAACGATCAACGTGAACTTACTGATTACCATGACATACTCCATTGGGGTGTGTGATGTATAGAAAGACTGGTCGAATATATATGGACTGGATCCCCAAGGTAACTAGATTCTTGATGATCTATTTGACTTTCCCCGTGGAATCTTCCAGTTCTATGATCTCTTAAAAGCAAACTGTCTCTCTACTTGCTCAATGACCATTCCGTGGAACTAATGATTTACTGCGTAATGAGTCTTAGGGATTTTGTAATACCATTATTGAATTAATTATGTTTTTGGTTTACTGACTATAAACATGGAAGTCTTCTATATTAGCTATGACCCCCCCTTGTAATGACTCGGACCTCTCGCTCAAGCCGCTGACTTTCATATTGTCCGCTTTGGGTGAGCCTGCGCCCACTTAGTCCCTCACGGATTTCTCAATTGGTACCAGAATTCTTCTTAAGTCTCCCATATGACGGAGGTCTTGAGTTCGAATCCTAGGGAACGCGAAGAAATCCGTGAGAGGCTAAATGGGCACAGGCTCACCCAAAGCGGACAGTTCGAAAGTTAGCGGCTTGGGCGAGGGTCTGGGTCGTTAAAAAAAAAGAGCATTTTTTTGTAATGACCCGAACCTTGCGCCCAAGCCGCTAGAACATACGTACTGTCCGCTTTTCAATTGATACCAGGTTTCTCCTTAAATCTCTCATATAATGGATGTCTTGAGTTTGAATCTTGGGGAACGTGATAGAAATTTGTGAGGATAGTACGTATGTTCTAACGGCTTGGACGTAAGGTCCGGGTCATTACACCTCCCCCCAACCCGCACACACACAGGTGACTTGTTTTTCTTTCATTACTTTGTCGGGAATGGATACAATGGAATTTGTAATTGTAGAGATGAACAATGCTGTTACTTGCCTATGAACAATGTACCAAGCAGGATGTAAAACTTATTGGCTATTTTAACTATGTGCAATATAGGTCACGGGATAGTGAATTTTTTTTATTGATTATGCACTTACAATTTCTATATGTATGATAGAAGCTAAGTAGACAAGATTTGATTGTTGACATATTATGTCTATTTAATATATTCTTCGGTGTGTAGGACTAAATTGGGCTTGTAAATATCTTACTTTTGTTCGCATGTAGATTTTTATGATGTTTAATTTCATCTTTTAAATTGTAGTCACTCAGTGGGCCTTTTTCAAATGAATAATTCACGTCTATATTATGAGCTTTTTTGGTAGAATTTCGATGATGGGAAGTGCCAGTGGATTTGATAAAAATTTCATGCATCACAAAAAGGGTTTGCAAATAATATATATAATTTCGAAGGATATTTCAGCGTACGACTAAAAGTGAATATATATTTTTATCTATATTCAGTTGGGAACATGTATGGTCCATGCAATTGATGAAACCACCATGCTGTCTTATGTACTATGTCAAGAAAAGGGGCTAGTGAGTGAAAATGTAGTTTAGCCTGAAATTCCTGTGGTTTTTAATTTTTATATGCCTGTATAATAGAATTTTCTCCTTTTGAATTCGAGGATATTTCAGTTTTTTCAATCCAACCTCTTTCCACTGAAGCCCATAACCATCGAACTGTTAAAAAATCAAAAACTTGCATAAGTATTGTTTATAGCTAGCTCGTTTGTGCTGTGACATGACTAGCTCGTTTGTGTGTCTGTGACATTGAATTAAGACTTTAAATGGATAACAGAGAGGGATCTTACCTCTCATGTGTAATTTGTTTGCAGCATGATCATGAGGTTTGATGTCCATATTTGATAGTGTCTGTCCAGTGCATTGTTCCTACCACAAGAATTGAGCCTTATCTTTATTGTCCAGATTGTTCAATGTTCTTGTGGGATCATAAGTTTCTTTAGTGAAAGTGAACCATGAAAAATGAAAAATATTAAATATATTCTGATTCAGGCAAGACTCATCTCTCTCTCATCCATCATCAGATACAGACATATCTACAAGTTGTATCTGTGAACTTGTCTGTACAGTCTTGTACTAACATTTCTATGCCTATGCATGTGGAAAATTGCCTTTCATGCTGTCTGCTTTCCGTTTGCTGTGCTCTGAAGCCTTTCAGTTCTATCTTCTTCACTTTTTCACCTTTCGACACCATGTAACCTGCCATGAACTCCTTCTACTACCCTCCTTCATGAGTGCCAAAGTCAATGGACATTTATTTGTCTCGTTCATGGTCATCTTTTAACAGGGCTATATAATTTTTAAAAAGTTAAAACGCTAAATAAAGTTCCCTATCTCCTGTTTTTTATTTTGGAACCATGAAGCAATTTAGATCAGAAGCACATACTACTCTTGAATTCAGTAATGCTGCATCTTAATAGTTTGGATCAGCTATGAATTGTGCTTAAATGCATGTACATTACTAAATTATTGGTCAATGACAAGGCTATACTGCCTTCCTTTTTCCAGCGCAGATTTTGTTGGTTTCTTATGATAACACACACACCATAGCATGTCAATAGGCATAACTGATAACTTCAAGCATTTTGCTAGAGCAGTTGGTTATGTATTGAACTTATCTGGGATTTCCACTGCTATCAAACACTAGATTTGGTGCAACACATGGGAAAGCTTCTTTAATAACTATCCTTTGAAAATGAAGCTAAAAAAGAAGATAGGCATAAAAAAAAAAAAAAAAAAATAAAAAACACTATCCTCTGAAATTTTATAATTGAAATCATAATTAAAATGTAAGATGAACTTGAAATCACATAACAGATTTTGATATCACATCTGAGAAACTTCAGTTATCATTGTGTCTTTACTATAGAAAAAGTTCTCGATTGAGCGGAATGAAAGAGAGGAGCTATGTGGTCAACCGATCTGTTTAAGGACAGGACAAGGCTTTGTTGAATTGAGTTGGATATATTTGAAAGCAATATGTGTTTAATTGTTTGAGAGAGTATGTTGTGTGCTTCTATGAATGCAAAAGTTGATAGACAAGTTTGATAGTAAGGTAATGCTAGGTCGGAATGATTAGTAGTCAGGATGGTAAAAAAAAAGCAACATTGTGGGACTTAGCTTGGTTAGCAACCTGATATTGGACTGGTCGTATTCATGTCATTATGTTCCTGTTTTGTTTGTTTCAAATTAAGATCCACATTCAATAGTCACAGTCAAAACTTTTATTATAATATGCAGATTTCCTTGAATCATTGTGGAGGGACATAGACATGAAGAGGCTTCAAAATGACACATCCTATGAACTTAATCTGGTCATCATATCCCATGGCCTTGCTATTCGTGTCTTTCTCATGAAGTGGTTTAAATGGACTGTCGAGCAATTTGAGTACCTGAATAACCCGGGAAACTGTGAGTTCAGAGTGATGCAGCTAGGCTGCAGTGGAGAATACAGCCTAGCAGTCCATCATACTGATACAGAAATGCTAGAATGGGGCCTTTCCCCTGAGATGATAGCTGATCAAAAGTGGCGAGCACATACTAGTCGAGGTGATTGGAATGATAAATGTTCATGGTACCCGGACACATTCTTCGACCAGTTCGCGGACTCAGATGCTGAAGAAGACTGAAAACTTAAAAAATTATTTGACGAAGAGTATGAGGCTGCTTAAGAAGTGTGGTGGAGATCCTTATTTTTAATTTTTTGTAAATGAGTTTGTGATTTGGTCAATTCATATTGCATATGATAGGAGATAGGATACTCCGGTGTTCTTTATTCTGCTATACTGACTATTAACATGTACTGTTTTAGTTCAAGGTGAAGTATAGAAATTGATCTCAATATTTACTAATGCTTTTATGTATGGACTTATTTCCTTGTATGATATCAAACGGCATTGATTCAAAGCAGACATTTTCCTCCCATATTTGGTCTATGAAATCAATTGTTCATGGATCAACAAGAAAAGAGTATTGAAAAGGTCGAGGAAAAATTAAGAATACGAAGAAACTCGCGGTCAATTGCTACGATTGTGGAAGATGAGGACAATGTTGAGAGATGGAACTAATTCTTTGTCCCATTTTCTGCATGCAACATAGTTGAGAAGTTTAAAGCATGGTGAGTGCGTGGTTGAGGAGTTTAAAAGAATGGTGAGTGGACTACCCGAAGAATGAAAATAATTATAAATGTTTTACGAGTGTGGAGATTCTAAATCGCAAAAATATATTGATTTCAAGAATAACCAACAATTATATAGTCGGACATTATCAACAAAAAATATCATCGATGAATTATCAGTGACAGTTGCGTGGGTGATGACCAAATATATTACTATAGGCAATTATGTTAGAATCACCAATTTATATTGATTTTAATCAGAATTATCAATAATCATATTCTTTGTGATTAAAATGTAGTGATCATTTGCCAAATTATTATTTTTTTATTATTCTAGAAAAAGGCCACATCAACGATTATTCCTATAACTCCCAAATTGCTTGAGCTTTCTTTTGTCCAAGTTTTCAAGTCCAAAATTTCCTAAACAATGTGTTTTTACGCTATAGTACACTTGTTAAGGTATTTATCATTATTTGAAAATAGGGAAATACCACTTAATGGTCATTGTAAAATGTCCCTTTTAGTAAATGATCACTTTTTTTTGAGAAAATTATCAAAATGGCCACTTTTAAGTGAAGCTATTGAAAATACTCCGAATTTTGCAATTTTCCATAAAACCTAACCATTACTTGGTACATGCATAACTTTTTAGGTCAATTTTGTAAGGATAAAGACAATATTCGTTTCATGTCGATTTCTCGAGACAGTTGGATGATATGTTAGATAATTTTAAATATCTTGATAAGAGAGTTCGATTTATCAAGATCTAACTAACTTTATCAGTCGAATTATCTCGTTATACAGTTAATTGCCTCGTGAAATTGATACTAAATGAATCTTGTTTTGAAAACTTTCATGCCTCAAATATTGTGTACTCACCAAGTGACATGTATAGTTTTTGTCAAAGGGAATATAATTGACAATTAACATGTAAAAGTGGCTATTCTGCTAATTTTTCAAAAAAGTGACCATTTTTTCCACATTCCAAAACTAGCGAAAATGAAGAAAATGTTGTCATAACAAGACAAATATATATACTTAGAAGTACTTGCTTAGCCTGTATTATCTATGTGAAGGTGCATTATATAGTTAGCTTACGTACGAATACATTTTGCATTTATTTTATAAGTAAAAAAATAACTTCAGTTCTCAATTTCACTGTTAAATTAAAGAACTAGCTCAATTTTAAAATAACTTGATGTTTTAATTTTTTATGCAAGTGGAAAGTTAATAATCCAACTCAACACATGAAAATTTAACAACTAGCTCGATTTTTAAATAACTTCAATTAAAATTTAACTTATGTTGCAGGTTGAAATTCCATATCCAACTCAAAGAAATTGGTTTGTGTTTTGCTATTGTTGGCATCACTTAATTTACACAATAATGGAGAACTTGAGTAACATTTTTGAGATCTACAATGAAGACACACTCCCTATGACATTTTTGCGAGTTAACTCGATGAAGTCGAGCAATTTTCCCTGCCCTCCACAAGAAAACTGCATTCTATTGCATTTGCCTTCTAAATCAATAATCCGACATATAAATTGTTGTGAACAGACGAAGGTTCTTCAACTCCTCAAAGGTAGAAGCAGCTCAGGTGTTTCCCTCGATACAGAAGCCGCGAGATTCTTCCTCAATGCCACCAAGTCTTCTCCTGCGTTGCATATATATGCAGAAGCTTGTCTGCCCGACAGAGTCGCTCCTTCCATGCTGTCGATGTAATCCTGGCAATCAGACAGCATTTGAATCAAAGGTGTTGATTTCTTCTGTCTTTACAAACACATCCATGGACATTATACTACTACCCTAGAAATGCTAGAATGACTAGAACCAAGAATTAGTCTTCTGTATATTGTTGAGGGGTTAGCTCCTAAGTTCTGAATTTGTTTCTTTCTAATATATTTTTCTCAAATACAAAAACATATGTTTCGATGATGACTTTGGTTCCTGAACATTTAAACCATTTTCACTCAAAGATACACCATATTTATTTCCCACTTGGAACGATAAGTGGTAGAATCTTGCATAAAAGAGCCTGACAGTGTCAACAGATATGTGAAAAGTAGTGTTACCTGTTTCGTATAGGAACCAGCAAGGAAGAAATTTGGCACTGGTGTCTTCTGATCAGGCCTAAATGGATCTTTACCAGGTGCTTCACGATATAGTGATTGCCCAATTTTGACAACTGATGACCAAGTGACTTCAAGACCTTGTGAAGATGGAAATAGAGCCAGAACCTGATACCATGCAACAATATTTTTTATCCGTTGCTGATCTAAAAAATGGATGATGTAAGACTACACTTTTCGTTTCGCTTAAATGCATTTCACAAAATCATGTTCTAATCCTCTCTTTTTTTTATTTTTTTTCTCTTTCTCCCCACCTATAAAGGTATAAATTTCTTTTATTTTCCCTTCTAATTTTTGGGAAGGGTGTCAGGGGAGTTGCAGTTACCGTCGAGTTACAGTTTCAGTTTAGAATCGATACAAGTTTGTCAATAGAATTATATTGTTTCATAATTGTCTCCGACACATATTCTCCGTTTCACTTAAAAAGGAAAAACTTACGGTCTCGTTACTATACCCAATTAAATATTTTTTTGTTGGCTTGGTTGGACTAGAAGAATGAAGTGGTAATTTTCTACTATTAGTAAGAAAGGAGTTTTCAGCTATGACTAATGCAATGCCCAAGTTCTCGGCAGAATGAAGGGATAAAGTCCAAGGGGCACCAACCTGCTTTGAAACTCTCGTTATAATTTCATCGTTTGGCAAAGGCATGTATGGGTCCCCAGGTGTAAGCACACATCTGTAAGCAACCACCAAAAACAAGGGTGTTTAGATGGATAAAAATCATCAGTAGTCAGTAGACTATAGCTCATAATGGCATGAATATGTGCTAGACAAGCATGATGATCTTTGTGATTTGAACAGATATACAAAAAAAACCTATGTTCTTACTGGAGCAATGAACCTTGACCATCAAGATAATAATCTTCAGGAGATGTGAGTGCAAGGTCTGCAAAGCAAGAAAAATCTGCATCTGGTGTGTAGAGGAGATTGTTCAAGCCAGCCGCTCGTTTTAATTGCCTGACCATCGCATAATAGATGGTTAATTTCATAATCGCAATTGCATATCACATGAAAATAGATGTCCCTCGGCTAAACAGAAATTTAATTGCAGAGTTTAAAATCTTCACCTTGCACGTTCCAGGTCCTGCAACTCTGTAACCCAACCATTATAACGAAGCTGCACTGTAACAACAGGTACTCCATACTAGTTTATAGATATTATCAAAGAATTCCAATTCCCTCCACTTCTGTGGAAGCAATCTTTTAATTCCCGGGACATCACAAGCTGTAATCACAGAGTTTTTAATTCATACGAGTTTAGCATCAGGGGGAGAAAGGGATGTAGGGGTGGGTGGGGGGTCAAAAGGAGAAAGTACAGGTATTGATAATGACCTGCTATATAAGCATCAGCTTTTACAATTTCCTTTTGAGTTGCCTGAACAATAGGCACCCCCTAAATTAGTGTCCATACCTCGCCTAACATAAACAACCATGCTCATTCCATGCGCATAGGTCAATACTGAATATGAAACATCATACATCCACAGAGTGACGGTTCATTATAACACGAGAAATGAGGATTCCACATATTGATTGCTTCATTTCTTTTGTAATTTAATTCATCAGCTTCTAAAAATGAAAACAAAAAGTACGTGCATATAATTTCAGTTGATCATGCAAATTATTTTAGAGATGTATAGTAGTGGGAAGTTAACAAAGTCAACATATTCCAAGCGACTATTTACAAACATAAATAACAAACCCATCATTCGCAATACAGTGCAATCTGTAAAGTGATCACTTAATGAAAACAAAAAAAGCATTACCAAATAACATACAATAATACTTTTTTATTTTTTAAGAAGAAGAATATTCTTATAATCAAATTATTATTTTGTGGACTACTAAACATCCCTCAGCACTTATTGATTATTTAAACCAAAATGATATCACTTGTAATTATACACTTTCGTGGAGTGGAGACAAGATTCACTTGGGGCAACAAAAGGAACGATATGTGGCACTTTGATTAAACCAAAGGTTCATGAAAAGAACTAATATTTTAAGATCACATTGGTTGATTTTGTCACTCCATTTCCTTCTTAAAGATAACAGAAAATGCTGACTAGGCTTACAAATTTTAAAAGGATCAGGTCAAGACACTTGTACCTTGGACATGGCAAGTCCTGTTATATATATCCCTCCATCAGAAGATCTATCATAGAGAACTTCTCTGCATCCCCACCTCAGATGGAACCTGTTCCAAGTAGAAATATAAAGAATGTAAGACAAAAATAAATAGCTGAAACAGAAATAACATCATTTTTATTTACATTCACAACCATATAGCAGTCATACCTGCCTCCCTTGTCTATAATATATTTTTTGATGGGACCACTTAAATAGATGTCAGGAGAACCTTTAAGCATGCGTAGAAGGGAAGCCTCAGTTTTAGTTGCAAACAATGAAAAAATAGTGAGCATACAGCGGGCACTGATATTATCACAGTCAATGAATCCAAGGGCATAAGCAACAGGATCCCACATTCTCTGGATACTAGCGCGTGTCCCTCCTTTGGATAAGAACCAATTGGAGAAGCTTATCTGTTATAAATATTCGGCCAATTTAACAAGAAACATATGCCAGAGAAACTATTCCTTGAAAATAATGGCAGCAAATCAAGCACCAGAAGATAAGAATACGAGATGCTAATATTATGAAGAGAATACAAACATTATCCAGATCCCGTATCTGCCTCATTGCTCCATCTGGATCAACAAGTGCCCTAACAACTGGACTAAGGGCAAGAGCAATAGCATTTCTTGCTTTATCATAAGTCTGCAAATCAAAGTTAGAATACATTTAGATGATCCCAGTGAATTAAAAAAGATTTGGAACAGTCTGTTTCAACTGTCTAACACACAGCAATACATGATAGGGTAAAGATTTTCCACTTCTCCCGCTTTACAAACAAATAAAAGCCTTATCCAGAGAGCATATTGTAATGTATGAAATTGGTTGCACCAAGAGTAATTACATTGAAGTCTGTAAGACATTTGAAGCTGAAAGTGACTTTATGCATTTCTCGCAATGTCCCATTCTCGAATCGAACACAAAATAAAACCCGCAGGAGATTCCAAGTCGCGTGTTGATGCTCTCCTTATGACATATTTGTCCCACTACCGGTGATGCACACAGGAAAGCAAAATTTTGACTCATGCACTAACAGAAACAACCAAGGAGAAAAGAAGCCGCCATACGAGAGGCCTCGTATTTTGTATATCCAGATTAACAAAATATGAAGAAATTTTTAAGAAAAGAAATGAAATGCATGAACTTTTTAATGCAAGAATAAGAAGACGTGGAGGAGAATTATAATCTCTGATTTTTCAAATGATCCATCCACTTATTTATAGATTATTGTTATAACCCTGATAAAAGTTTACGTCTATTCATTTGAGTCACAACCATTAGTTTTTGAATTAAATAACTGATTTAGGATGAAATGAACCAAAAAGAAAATGTGTAAAAGCTTGAACAGGTGCAAAAGCACGTGTTCATGTTCGAACAGTGCTACGGCAGAAGCAAGCTTACTGCTGCCACAGTGCAACCTGCCAACTACCTCAAGGTTGCAGAGTGACTGCAACATGCTTGCTGCGGCCTCAGGTCACTTCCAACCTCCGCTCCCTTCGTTTTGTCCCTTTTATCACTTCGTTCTAACCATGAACCATGACTTAAGATACTACCTACAATGTCAATATGACATTTATAGAAAATCTCTCCAACAATTCTCCACCATTTTCAAAGAATGACGTTTTTAAAAAAACCCCTCATAGTGGCTTCAGAAAACTTGTGCATCGATGAAGGTGTCTTTTATACTTGAACCTCCACCTAGTAAAAATATATCAAATCTTAACCAAGGTGGCATGGTAAACAAGCTTTGAACTAGCAACCCTATGCAGCTAACTGGAAACACTTCATGCACTCACTTCCAAATCCTTGTGTGTTTATATACCGACATGTAAATATGTCATGTGTCTTTCATAGAACCACACACCAATAAAAGAGAATACAAGGCAGTAGGGTCATGGGGGTGAAGACCAAAAAAAAAAAAAACAGTCACCAAGAGATGGAGGATGAGACAGAAGAAAGTATGGAAAGAGAGACAAAGAAAAGATACGTGTTGGGTGTTTTAGTTTTGTGTAGAGAGAAGTTGAGACAGTTTCAAGAAGTTATGTAGTTAAGATTTGACTAGTAAGTTGTTTCTCTCTCCTGAGGGCACAGGTGAATTCGCTGCACCACACAAATTCGTGTTTCCTCTCTTCTACTCATTTTTCTTTTCCATTGTGTTTGTTAGTGTGTTGCGGCAATTCCTTCGCAACCGTTTCCAAGAATTTATTAATCCCTTGCATTTTGCAGATATTTTGAGCTCTTTGAGGAATCATTTTTCACTTCCTTTAGCCATTATGTACTACAAGAAGATTAGAACAGGGCAGAAGAGGAGGAGCAAAAAAAGAAAAATGCCTTTCCTTTTATCTCCTGACTTTTGGGAAATAACTTTTCCCCAAGTGAATTCAAAAGAGACTATCTACTAACAATTTTAGAACAAGGTCGCAGATTGCAGAGAAGAAACTCAAATGTTAACAATTTACAGACTTGAATTTTGTGTGGCTATGCTGTTGTGCACTGGGGCAGGGGAAGATATAGGGATTCGACTAACTTTTCAACTCCGAATAACTGTTTAAGATAAATTTCCGATGAATTCCAGTGTGAATATGGAGCTTTAATTTCTGCATATTACAGCTGTGGATGGGATCGTAAAAGGTAAGAGAAAAGAACATAATATGCTACACCACTGAAATAGTCAACAAAAGCAGATTTTGTTTTCGAATGTCTTAACAGAAATCTTACCGGGAAGGAAACTAAAAATGCAACTCACCTGGAAAGTAAAAGAAAAAATAATGCGAACAAAGAAATGTGACTTGTAGAAATGCTTCAACAGTGCTCAAAATGAAAGACCATGTGCTGCTTTCGAATATAAAGTACGGAATACAGAATCAACAAGTACTGGTATTAGACATTATAATCAAGATGGTGAACTTGTCAACTGACTCCACCACCAACAGGAGGTAAAGGTTCAGTTACAACATTAGAAGTAGTGACCAGGAAGCAAACAATTCAGGGTAAAGTATGCCCATTTAAATAGTGAAAATTAAAGATAGAGTTGCTCTTCACAGACTGAAATAGTTGACAATCAAAATTCAGAATAAACATTCAGCAGAGAACACAGAAACCATCTACAAAATTCTATTACCTTGAGCTGATTTGTAGACAAAAATGCACCTATTCCATGTAATGGTGCTCCAAATGGAAAACGAAAATCAAGTTCTGCAGTAAGAGTTTTCAATTAGACATACAATGTTTCATAGAATTAAATCAAAGACAAAACAATATCTTTAATTCATACATGAACGAAGTATCAAGAATTGACAATAGATGTTTGCATTTTGTCAAGAAAATATTATCATACCGCCTATTTCACCCCCTTTGTTAACAAAAGTATGAGTATGATCCTTCGCGATCAAATTTTTTTCAGCACCAACCTATGGCAAAGCAAAAGAAAAATAATCAGAGACCATCAAACTTCAATTATTAGATGAATTCATCAATTTGCAGAAATCACCAAATATCTCAGCTATGCATAATTTGATCTTCGCATGACTGGTTGATGCATATAGCCAGACCATCACCACCGCCCCCACGATGTATTTAGCAGATCTCATTTAAAATCAATGAGCAATCTTCTCAAAAGTTTTAGTCACAGCCCATAGAAGAGAAAAACAAATGTTGCCATTGAGGGAAGAAAGAAAAAGCATGAGGGCAAAAATGATTAATTTTAAGTTCCTCTAGGAATCCAGTGGATGATGACGCCCTGACACCCAGATTTCAGTCATGTCAAGCATGGACATTCAATATTCCTTGATACAGATAAAAAAAAAAAAAAATAAAAAAATTCGATGCATTAAATTTGGTACTCAGAAATTAAGCCAAGGAAGTGGCTTATCAAAAAAAATAGTAACATTTTATATGGTAAATACAATGGCATAAAATGATCCTGCTGAGTAAATAGGAGGGTCTGTATGACCTGTATCAGCCATATGTTATTTGCAGTCACACTGCAGCTGAAATCATATACTCTATTTCACTCATCTCATTATAGAAACTATTTCTTTTTTCCTATTTTTCATAATAGTCCCAACTACAAAAATATGTCTCTGAAACTAACTAAAGGATGTACCTTCTTGTATGGTAGACAAAGACTGATGGTTCAGATGGATGGATGGATGGAAGTATCCACATAAAACCACTTTCCGGTTATTGGCAAAAAAAAAAAAATAAATAAAAACAAGAACTTACTTGCAAATGTTTGGGACAAAATTTCCTTCAGAAATTTGGAGGGTGGGGGACAATTGTTATTATTTGGATCAGCTTATTTGGCCTTATAATTAAGTACTCTGTATGTATGTGTATGAGAAAACTAGCTGTAATTACCTTTTTCATTAAACGAAAAAGATTATTGTAGCAACCAAAGAAAACGTGGAGTCCCATCTCAATATGGTTTCCACGTTTGTCAACAAATGAGCCCACTTTTCCTCCAATGAAAGTTCTTGATTCATATATATCCACCTGCAAATATCACAGCATGAAAGTCACTACATTTGCATGCATGGAAATACATAGACTACTTCAATAGACAGAGAAAAATGATATTCTTATATCCTGCATTAATAAATACAGCAACCAAGATGGTAATTGCATATTCCATTTGCACCTCCATGTCAATTTTGTAGTCAATATAAACATTGAGGTAGTCTGATGATCAAGAATTCAGATGGACGTCACTAATAATAGCATTTTGTTTGTTTATATGATTATTTGCTACTTATTCTTATCAATACTTTGCTCCTTTTTGCAAGGTGGGATCAGTACCTCGTGGCCTTGATCCAAAAGTTCCACTGCAGTTGACATGCCGGCGAGTCCAGCTCCAATAATAGCCACTTTTAACTTGGGGCCCCTGTAATGTTCAGGTTCTGGTGGAAACAAACCTTTTGGAGCTGCAAGGTGTAGCAGTAATTTTAGTAAATGAAAATTAATTCCAGATTTTTTCTAAATTCATTAACAAGCCTCTAGTCTCAATCTAGAAATCAAACTCGTAGATGATGCACTTTATCATGGCCGGAAAACACATGGAACCCTGTAAATTTGTCCAGTTAGCTTTCCAACCAGGTACTCAGAGCATGTTTGGCTAATGAGCCCAAAATTTATGGATATTTTTATTTAATAAAAAATAAATCTTAGAAAGCAAGTAAAAATAAGTCTAACTTTCACCAATAAAAAAATTATTTACTTTTAAACTTACTTTGATAAAAGTGTGTTGTTAAGCTTAGACTAACATGCTCTTAGCTCACGTTGGTGAACAAGTTCTCAAACACCCAAAACTTTATATACAAAGAGAATAGCCCAACAACCGACCAAAATAAAAATAATATAAATTTCAATTGAATAACCAAATTTCATCGGAATTTAAAAGCACAATTGCAAAGGAGCGGTGAAATTATTTAAAATTACCATTAGTGCTCATGTCAGAAACATTAGAGTCCAAATCAGAGCGAATTATGAACCTCCGAGTCCTGAACTGAGTGGACGACACACGCCTGTTACATAATCTGGCAGACCCAGTTCGAAAACCAGTCAGGTTTCCATTTGCCGGAAAACAAAGTGAAGCAGAAGAAGAAGCCATGTAGTTGATACAACCGTATACAGATATGTAAAAAGCTGAAATTGAGGTAACTGAATTGAGAGAAAAGATTGTTTATTGAATAATTTAAGAATGAAGACAAAGAGTATAACAAGAGAAGAAGGGAAGAATGGATGAAGGTGGTTTGGGGGTATCTGAAGAAGAGGAGATGCCGTGAGTGCTCAATTTGTCATCACATTACAAGAATTGGAGGGTAGAGTGTTGGAGTGGGAATGGGTTTTTCGGTGCTATTTTGTATTTTTTATTATTGGGTGGTATCACTGTGACACTGTCGTTGCAAGATTGGTAGCAACGAACAAATATAGTAAAAATACACATGGAAAAAAAAAAGGTTCACACAGAAAAGACACAATATAACTGGGTAGATCATTTTTTTGACAATAAAATATTCATATGTGAGGTACAGAAATTTCCAATAAAAATTCATGTGACACCATCGTTTGGGAAGGATAATATTTTCTTGTTTTAAAGCAAGTCTCGAACAAAAAATATAATAAAAATACACATGGAAAAAAAATCGTTTTCACACTTCCTGAAAAGCCTTTATTTTTTTCACATTTCCATTTTTTTAAGTGGGTTCCGTAGAAAATCAATTCCTTGCTATTTGGTGGGAATTGGTTTCCACTTTTTTTTTTTTTATATTAATATTCACAATGGAAACAAATTCTAAGATAAAGCATAAAAAAAATTTTATCCATTTAATTGACAAATTCTATGCAAATTTCAATCTAAACATATTTTGTCAATAAAAAAATTCTTATACATTTAACCGACAATTTGCATGAAAAACTTTCAAACGTTTGGGAAAAATTATACCAATCAAAATATTTTCAATTGTTTTCTCCAAAATTTAAGTCCAATCCCTTTTTACCCAAAATTACCCTAATCAAACGGACCCTAAATAAATAAAAATGAGCAATGTCTAATGAATAAGTGAATAATGTTTGAGAATCTATTGAAATGTATTGTTGAAAATTAAATTTGATCATTTATAAATTAAGGCTAAATAAGCTCGGATTTATAAATTATTTATAAATACTTCAATTACTTTTTATCTCCACATTTCAAAAAGCCTACAAAAAGCATTCACCACTCATTTTTATTTCTTATAAATACTTCAATTACTTTTTATTTCTTTGTTTGGTGGTCCTATTCTTTTAGAATGATTCAATTAGATCTACTCACTTTTACGACAATATTAGAGACATAATCTTACATTTCAAAAATATCACGAACCTATCATATTTCTAGATTTTGAGTATTCGATGAACTCCTGCCACCTTTTGATCTATATATCATTTAAAATTAGGTTGATATACTTAAAATGCACTTGTAAGGCAGAAGATACAATTAGTTGCAATTTAATTTGTTCAAAAGTTGACCATAAAATTTTGATCGTAAAAATTACTTATTTTGTTATGAAATATTGAAATGATTAATATATATTACATTAACATAACATTCTATTATATAACATGGTCTTTATTTAATAACCAATTTTGAAAGTGTATAATGTTATAAAGAACTAACTTGTACTATTATTTAACTAAATTTACATGAATTATAAAGTATGTGTTTATATTTAACATCTTATTTTAGTTTTAACTAAATTATATCTAAATTGTAAAGTACACATGAACCACCACGTGTCCACCTCAAAAAGTCATACGAGTTTAGTCATCACACTTTGGACGACCTCAACAAATGAGTTCGACTAGTGAAGTGGTTAAGAAGGATACTGAACTCGAACCAGAAATCATTCAAGGCGCAAAATTTGTCTCCCAAACCATCCAAACCTATTAATGAGAAAGAAGATAAGGTAGAATAGGTGGCAAACCTATGACCTAGGTATTCATTACGCCACCTTGCCGCCCTGATCTACCAATAAAAAAAATAACAGACTTGACAAGCTATGAATGATTAAAACGACGAATAATTGTAATTTGTTTCCCTATAAAAAGGGGGATCATTCTTCATTTGGCATTGAGAATCAATTTCTCTTTTATTAATGCACTCTATGCTTGCATATCTTCCCTTCAATTTGGACAAACCTCAAATTTCGACATCATCACTTCAACTTTCTCGAATTTTCCTTTAAATTGAATCGAAAGGTGCCATGTCATTTTTTGACACCAAAATTTCTATTCATATCCACTAGGTTATTCACTTAATCCCCACACCGCTAAACAAAAAACTAAACAATAGTTTTACTCCCTACAAATTATAAATATAAAATGAAGATGAAATTATTAAGATACCCGGTACTATTTGCAGCTTCAGTTTTTTACAAACCTTAAATTTCTTTACTTTAATCTTAGTCTCTCGACAAATTTATATTTCCTTGTACTGTGAACTTGACTTTTCTATTTTCTGGAAAAAAAAAAAAAAAAAAAAAGATTGAACCCCAACTTTGAGGGTCTCAACCGTCCCGTCCCTATAGCATTGTGGATGAGGTAAATCAATGAATGTGTCTCAACAGGCCAGGGTACTAAAACTGTCACAATGATGCTTACAGAGAGTCTAATTTCATGCCTTGTAAGAGGTAGAAATCGAATCCTCACACTGCGACTGCTAGTTTAGTTGGAACTCCCTTACTTCTATCATTTGTACCACTGAGCTATGCTCCGGGGGGTGACTTCATATATTGCTAGAGAAGGTTTCACGTCTAGTTAACTCAAGTTGTTGAAGAATATACAATGTTTCGCGTGTTTATAGTGTTTTACACGAGTATTGTCGAAAGTTCAAGTAAATTTCTACTTAGCATTGCGTTAGACCTCCCTCGCTAGCTCAGGCCTGAACATAAGGCATAAGGGCCTATGTTTGGCCAATTTCGTTATAAATGTAAGAATTGTACTTATGTCTCCTAGACAAATTATGGACATTCATTGTACCATAATATACTTAGCTCCGATTTATATATATACTCGTTTGTGCCTCGTACGATGCACGAATTTTGTAGTTATTGTGTTTTTATTAGCGTAGAAAGCAGAGTAACAAGAAGAGAAAATGATATTTAGCGATAATATAAAACTTATGTTTTCTATGGAAATGAAAATAAATGTTAGTTTTTTTTTTGAAGAACTTCTCTACAGAAAATGAAGAAATGTTAACTAAGATGTTTACCTCAAGATCCACTAACACCATGTCTTGATATCTGGTGCTGTAATGTTTTGCTTGTTTTGGTGCTAATTTTTCAACAACTATTACATTTGCTTGCCAATTCTTCTCGTTTGGACTGATCTGGGTTATGAACTTAAAGTTTCCTATCATTTAGTCTAACACAGAAGAGGAAAATAAGATGAACAATGAGAAAGTAATAAAAGCTGCAATCATACACTTCGAACTTCATTCCCGAAAATTCACAAGAAAACATATCAAATGTTGCCTGAATATGCACATGGAATTAACAGATAATTACACATTACCCATGGAGAACCATCAACTGACAGTTTACCGTCTAAGTACTCCCGTAGAATGAGAATATTTTCTGCATCTCCATCTTCAAACTGTTGTTGCCACATAATTTGACGAGCACATTCACTTTCAAATCTAAAGTCCAAAATTTCATATTCTTTAGACACCAATGTGCAACCATCAACAATCAACCACCTCAATAGTTTTAACTCCACGTCAATATGATAATAAAATAAACAAATATAAATTAAATATATTAAGTATGAAATGAAATTAATTACAGTAAATTAATTAAAATTAATACTAACCATAGTATTCAACTCTTTAGTCGTATCCATAATATTTAATAATCAATCTCTGTTACATACTTTACCACTTGCATCACGCCAATATGCACTACATAACATTATACAAATTAATATTAAATAGAGTAAACCACAAATATAATATTTTTGTTCAAATTTTTTGGTTGTTGAAGATTTTTTTTTCCACTTCACAATTTTTTTTCTTTTCTTTCTTATATTTTAACAGCAGAGTTCGGTGGCCACGATGTGGGCGCTGAATAGAGGGTTCCGAATTGGGGTCATGAGCGTGATTCTGAAAATCGTAGTCAAAGTTATGGTCGAAATACTAAGAAATGATCAAAACTGTACGAAAAGATGACTTCGGGGACGGGGACCGAATTGCAATTTTCAAGTGCAGAAGAAATGTCAAAATGATTAAAAAGACCTGAGATTGCAATTTCAAGGTACTTGAATATTGATAGAAAGTCAAAAAATTATGAGGACCGAAAGCTAAAAGTTGAAGGAGTTTTCTATCAATTTTTCATCCTTAAAAGGTAATTGCAATCTCATTTCATTTTTTTTAGTCTTTTTTGACACTATCAATTTCTGCACTCAGGTCCTTAAACTTTTGACGCTCCCCGGTCCCCAACGTCATTTTTTATGCAGTTTTGGTCATTTCATAGTATTTCGGTCATAACGTTTGCTATGATTTTCAGAATTGCGCTCATGACCCCAATTCAGAAACCTCTATTTAGCGCGCACATCGTGGCCACAAGCTCCGCTGGGTGCGAGCCGTTTTCGAAGCCAAAATTCGCTATTTTCCCTTCAAAATCGTTGATTTAAGTTATCGTCTTATTTTTACGCTAGCCGAATCCATAAATATCCTATATCCTCTCAAAACTCATTTCAAGAACTATATTATAGATATATCGAATGATCTAAATGAATATCGAAAATAGTTAAATGGACGTCAAATGCGTGCGTTAAAAAAGACGTATAACTTATCTTTCTGAATATATTACTTATGTTTTTGTTTTCATTTTCGGGCTCACTACGGAATATCAAACGAAGTCGAAATATTTCATTCTTATTATCATTTTGAAGTACTCACGGCCTAATATTTCATGACAGTAATGGTGTGCGAAACGACCAATCATAGCAAAAGTTACGGCGCATCAAAGTAAGCCGTTCCAAATTTATATTTCGAAAATTTTGATAACAAGCTAACTTTAAAAATTCTTCGTCTATATCCTCTCGAAACTCATTTCGAGAACTATATCGATATTAAAGAAAAAGAAGAAGAAAATGACAGAAAATTTAGTATCCAAATGTTGAAAACGGTGTGCAAATGATAAACTTCATATCCGGTATTGGTCATATCTGGTATGAGATTGAATTCGGTATGCCACCAATAATTGAAATCCGGTATGCCACTATGTGTTGAAATTCGGTATGCCGAGTTATGCTGAAATCTGGTACCCTTACACTGAAATACGGTATGCTATCCGGTATTGACCATATCTAATATGCTGCCTACATTTACAAAATTCGGTATGCCAAGTTGTGCTGAAATCCGGTATGTGGAAGTTGATATACGATATGCATCCAAATTCGGTATTAGCCATATCCGGTATGCGCCTAATCCTTTGAAATCCGGTAAGTTCAAACCCGGTAAGCCACCAAAGATTAAATTCGGTATGCTGGGAAATCTGAAATCCGGTATTTTGCAAAAAATTGATGAAAAAAAATCGAGCCTTGACTCTCATCTTCTACTTAGTTTTCGGTGTTGCTATAATTGAATAGTTAGGAAATATTTGATTTTTTTTTGTCGAATTGTATATTTATTATATATTTGATATTTTTAAGATTATATTAGAATATATATAGTAGGTTTAACAGTAATTCTGACAGGCAAAAAAAAAAAAAAAAAAAAAAAAAAATATATATATATATATATATATATTAGCGTGAAGATTTTAATTTTTTAAAAAATTTCTTAATTTAGTTTTCGGTGTTTTTATAATTGACTATTTATAAAATATTTGATTTTTTTTTGCCGAATTGTATTTTTACTATATATTAGATATTTTTATTAGCGTGAAAAATCATCTTAATTTAGTTTTCGGTGTTGTTATAATTGAATATTTAGGAAATATTTGATATTTTTTTTTCGAATTGTATATTTATTATATATTAGATATTTTTATGATTAGGATAGGATATATATATATATAATAACACGCAAAAAAAAGGCCATCTCCGTGGCCGTATCACAGTGATGGCATGACATCACCGTGACACGATCACGTTTGAGAGTGACACTCTCAAATTGCCATCACCGTGACCGTGTCACAGTGATGACATGGCATCATCGTGACCATGTCACAGTTATGACATGGCATCATCGTGACACGGTCACGTTTGAGAGTGTCACTCTCAAAATTTGAGAGTGAAGTTTTAAATTTTTTTTTTCACTTTACTTAATATATATATATATATATAGCGTCAAGATTTAATTTTTTTTAAAATTTTCTTAATTTAGTTTTCAGTGTTTTTATAATTGAATATTTAGGAAATATTTGATATTTTTTTTGCCGAATTGCATATTTATTATATATTAGATATTTTTATTAGCGTGAAGATTTTAAATTTAGTTTTCGGTGTTGTTATAATTGAATATTTAGGAAATATTTGATTTTTTTTGCCAAATTGTATATTTATTATATATTAGATATTTTTAGGATTAGAAATTGTGTCAGAAAATTCAGTACCTTTTCACTTCTTATTAATGCGTTCAGTGTTGGAAAAAGGAAATAGATGGGAAAAAAAGGAAAAAAGAGGGGCTCAAACAGAGCCTAAATTTTCTTCTCTTAAACATTTCTTCACGCTTCCACGCAAAAAACGACGTCGTATTGGTTGACGATACAAATTATTGACATGTGGCAAAAAAAAAACTCATTCTTTTATATAGTTAGGATATATATATATATAATGTTTCGATAAAATTTAAGGAAGCATGTGGTTGAATAATTAATAAAGTTACAAGTTTCATAAAATGTGTTATTAAAAATAAGTTTAAAAAATAAATTTTAAGAGCCGGGAGTCAACTGCGGGCTTAAATTGCCTTCTAATGTTCAAGGATGTTCTCACCGTAAGATGAAAGTAGTACAATGGACAAATATATTACGTATTTACCTTCTTTAATCATGTTATTCTTGTCCAATTCCAAGTTTCAAATGTGTCCTAATCTTGCTACTCATAATTTTCATAAAAATACGAATTAATTTCTATCAAATCTATCATCATATGATGTTAGAACCTCACAAGTAAAGAGAGGAATGCAAGGGCTAACGAAATTTTCAATTGCCATTAAAGCCACATTCAACAATTGAAATTTAATGTAGAGATTTGTAAAGTATTCAAACATGAATGAGTTAGAGAGTTTTGCAACTGTTTCAGTGTGGAAAATAGAATAAAGTTCACTCAATACAATTGAAATTTGGCCTTCGTTTTCTCGAACACCTGCTCTGCTATGATGGCCTCTTTACCATCGGCTTGCTTGATTTCCAAGTTAGCCTTCTGATAAAACCCAGTACCTCTCAGTGCATCTGCAATAAAATCATCAAATCCGATGGCAATGGCAGCTTCCGCTTTGGCTCCGTATACCAACCTCTGGTCGAAAAAGCAAACAGAAGAAAACACAGGGAACATGATTCAGCCAAAGGCTTAAAGCTCCAAGAATATGTTTGGTATGCAATATTTAAAAGACTTGTGCATTTCTTTTTTATTTTCCTGCACTAGCCAATCCAACTTATTAAACATGTCGTTATGGTCGGAAAAGATGATAGTGTGTAATAAAGAAGGTAATTCAGTGACTGAACCTTAATTCTTGAGAGATGGATGGCACCAAAGCACATAGGACATGGCTCACACGAAGCATAAATCTCACAATCAGAGAGTTCGATTTTGTCTAGCTTTTTACATGCCTGGAGATGGATCCATTTGCAAGCATTAGATGACAATTTTAAAGAGTGAAATGATATAAATCGGTAAAGTATAAATTCGGGCAGTAAATGGATGTATTTTTGCATATGAAGAACATAGATCATCAAATGCAGGGTTAGACATCATTCAATTCTCTCATATAAGAGCAACTTAAACAATTAAGAACATGGCAGTAACCAACATAGCAATTGCAACATCAGAAAGGAGATTATATCCTTTTGAAAATAAACAGTTATCCGTTAAACGTAGATCCCCATATTGCCCCTGAAGAAAAAACGACGACAAAGAACAAACTCATTTGAAAGCCTTTCGTTTCTTCTAATGCCCCCATCTAGATAACTTTTCTTCAAGCTACACATTAAAAGAAAAGGTGTCCTACGAGTTTATGAATTTCCCAAAACTGGATAGTATTTATTTATGTAGAGCATAATTTGATCAAGCTTCCTCCAGGCTCAAAGTTTACCATCTTATCTCTATACGAGTATCCATTGAATATTTTATTGTCATAAATTTAAAATTCATCTTTTCCATGTTTAGCGATGATCCAATAAACATATAGACTACTTGAAGAATTCTCATCACCACATAAACATGTAGAGCACCAAAAATCATTCAAAATGAGCTAATCATACGCCTAATGCCTGACGCACTACTGTATTATAAGTATATAACAGGGAGACGAAGGAGTTGCCACAAAAAAATTCATTTATTATTTTATATAACATTTTTAGCAAAAATGAAAACCGGAGAACTTCAAATAGGAAATACATGCAAAAGCTCTATAGGGCTTAGGGCTACTTTTTTAATCAGTTTGGTAGTTACATTTATACAAGGATGGGCCTGAATCAATCATTGGATTCCCAGTTCTAGAAAGTACAATGTGCTAGGTGCCGTAGATGGTATTATAGTATCTTAGACATGGCACCAAAAGCAACTATGAAAATCAAAGAAGTGGTGAATCAGGAATTACAAAATAGACAGGAAGACAGGCATTCATCCTGGTGAAAACTGAATATCGGAATAAGTTGAGCAAACATAGCATCCACATTGCACTTCTTCATAAAACATCAAACATGACAGGCAACACGAGTCTATCAAAGTGCACAAATTATGGAGAACTAGATGTCAATCAATCAGTTCCAACTAGTGCCACAAACTATGATATGATAAATGTTGTCCAGGATTAGCAGAAATCAGTCAAGAGTATAATCCAGAAAAAAATACATAAATGAGCAAATGGTAGCCATCAACATACAAGAACATCAAATGATCATGGAAAAACATGTCAAGAATAGAAGTCAAAGCAGCTTTATTTTCAGCCTGAATCATGAGAAGAGAGAGCTAGTGCCATGCTTCCATTTAAACTTGGGTATGGCATATAGTAATTCTGCTCACAGTTATCCATCCAAAAAATCAGGAAAATTAGCAGATTGATTCCCAAAAAGGTTTATACTTTCTCACAACATAACAAAAAAACTGTATGAAGCATCCCTACATTAAAAAATTATACAAGTCTATAATTGTTCAGCTGCCTAAAATTGCAAGGCCACTCTTCTTGGAAAAATCCAGCCACTAGATGTAACAATCATGTGTCATAACTACCTTGTGGATGTGAACCCACAATATTCAGATGCACATTTGACTATTCTTGAGAACACTTCAGCAAATTGGAAAAGGCATTGATCACAAGAACTCTAAAGAACAGTTAAACTCCTGAAAGACATTTGAACTTCAAATAATTCAGACAATTCTAACCTCTCTTATTGCTGTAACCTCAGCATGAGCTGTAGGGTCAGTGTGCTTCAAAACCATATTGTGACAGCTTACAACAACTTCATCATCGCGAACAACTACTGCACCGAAAGGACCTCCGTTTCCACAATCCACTCCTCTGTAGGCTTCTTCAACTGCCTTCGTCAAGAATTTGTGGTCTCTATCCTGAACAGCTGCAACAATGACAAAAGTAGATAAATATGATTACTATTAATTTATATGCAAGTTTTAACAAAACATAGCACGGTTCAAGAAGTAAATTTTAAGTATGACATCGAAGAAGAAAAAAACAGATGGGATATCAATTAACCATGGTACATATAAAGGTGCGATTTCAAATTGCAGCTGCTACTAACAAAGCCAATTTTATTGTCCGCAGCAAATACCGAGAAGCATTATATACAATAAGGAAAAATTGGAAAGAGAAAAGAAGAATAACGTTGAATGTAAAACAGAAGACAACATATTCGGATGGCCATCTCTCTAGTACTCAATTCAATAAGAGATTGTTCTGACTAATTCAAATTAGATCCTCAAACTGTGTTCCCCAATTTGGCTCAATCCAGGCCTATTTCTCCCTTTTAAGAAACAAGCCATTGGACAGTTTTTAAACATCTTAATTACTCGCTTCTAATCTATATCTTTCCGTATTCCTATGATAAATAGACATCGCATTTCTTCTTATGGGAGCAATAAGAAGTGGAAGGCCCCATTCCATGTAAAAAAATCTTCTTATAGATTGGTATCAATTTGAAGTGCTGAAAGCGACATTCCATATAAAACAATCTTTTGAGATACATCCTATGGAGGATACATTAGCCCAGTAACATGTGGGATAGTTTTCTCGACATGATCTTGGCCTTGAATCCATTAACGGGAATGTAAATAAACAACGAAACAATAGTAATTTGACCAGTAAAAAGAATTTCACATGTATCCATATCAACTTCAAATGTAAACACAGCACATGGCTGCTAAAAAAACTTATTGCATTCCCATAGAAACAGAGAAGACTAATTCAACACAAGAAATTGAGGTTACCTTCCTGGTGACCAGCAAATGCAGAAGCTACAGAAATAGTTCCATCGGTAGCTTCAACAACTGATATAAGAAAAAGAAGAGTCAGATAATGCATCAAACATCTAAATAATGTTCAAAATATTTAAGATGACAAACTTTGCACTAAATTCTAATCAAAATATAGTAATCCGACAAAATAAAATCCTTAGAACATGAGCATAAACTTTCAATCTAACTAAGCAAAAGTGATTTCAAACAGCTTTAGAGAGCACACACAAAGTAAACCTCTTACAGCTTTTGAGCACAATTAATGTGGCATTACAAGCGAGGCAAATAGCCACATTCTTCAAATTACGTAGTTTGTTGTGGTAAATTACCTATCTAAGATCAAATCTAACTAATCTGATGAGAAAAACAGTAAAATATCATATTCGCATATTCCTCCAGTGCAATCAAATCATAAGCACTCATATAATAATCATAACTAGTTACCAACTAGCTAAAGCTAAATCCAAGACAATCCCCACTTTGCACAACAATCTCATCCGTAATCACTAAGCAAAATGCCGCAGCAGTAATGTTAATTCCATCTAAAACCAAGGTCTATGCCCATTATCATTTTATTGTTAATTCAGCAAATATTTGAATTGCGATTTCAAAATTTCAATTCAATTGCATGCAACTCGCATAAAAACCATATACCTAATTATTGGATCTAGAATAATTATATAGCATTGGATCTGAAAAAGGAATTATGAATCCGCTGTATTTATGTAATTCATGAAAACATCAAATTTAGACTTCATGTGAACAAGAAAAAATGAGTCTTACGTTTGTATAAAAAGGGAAAAGCCACTGTAAGGAACAATTGCAGAAGAAACAATTGACAGAGAATTATAAACTTTTCCACTCAGAATTTGATACGTTTGAATCAACAATTTCTTCTGGATCCCAGTTCAATATCCTAATGATGCTAAACAGAAAGGTACACTAATCAATATGATCTACTTCTGCAGTAAAACTGAATCCATTTTCACATAAAAAAAATACCCCAAAACGGATTAGATGCGCAAACGGTATAAGAAAGAGAATATTCCATTCCATCTGAAAATTCCAAAAGAAAAAAAATCAAATCATCTTGCACATCACCATCGCCCACTAATATAATAATACTTTTGACACGGAAAGATACTCAATCACATTCCACAATAAGACAAAAAGAAAATTAATTTATATTCACTAACAATTCAATCAAAATAGTAATGAAAAAAATTTAAGAAATTCCTTCCTTACCATTAGCTTCTTCCATGACGAGAGTAAAATTCAACAACTGGGTACCGTAGAAATGGATCTGATGAGAAAATGGAGTTGAAGAAGACCAGGTCAGCGTCTCTCTCTATGTAAAAATGTATATACAGAGAGTCGGTAGTATATGCACGTGACAGATCACCCGAAAGGACAACTGTTCATGGACAAAGTGAAATCTGCATGGATTCTTACATTGCCTTTTTCGAAAAAAAAAAATGTTCCAAAGTTCAACAATTGTCTGGACAGGATTCAGCAGCATTTGGAAAATGTTGTAAATGCGTCCATTAATATCTTTTAATTCTATAAATAATTTGTAAGTTGTAACCTTTCATCTAAGTGTCCACCATAAAATAGCGACCCCTCAAATTTTAAACTATTCAAATAATGACATTTCAAATATCGAGCCAATAAGCGAAAGAAACTGAGTGGATATATAAATTCACTTGACAGCCATAGCGTCATAATTTGAGTAATTCAAAATTCAAAGTGTCATAATTTGAGTTCTATCACGTGTAATCATCGAAAAATTTAAGTGAGCTCAGACGAATTCAGTTGAGCACGAGCATCATCTAGATCACCACTCTAAAAAAGGCAAAAAAAAAAAAAAAAAAAAATCGTCAACATGAGGGACAACAGGAACTCGCCGGGTTGTGACTCATCCATGACCAAAGTATTTCTCCCGTAACTCCCCTTACTTTTAATCTCAAATATTATATATATATTGTAATGAAAGTTTGTAAGTGGACTCGTTAGGTTCTTACTCGCCCTTGACCAAAATAGATCTCTCGTAACTCCCCTAACTTTTAATCTCAAAGGTTATATATATTGTAATGAATGATTTTAAGTGTTTATATGTATTGTAATTTGTAATGAATAAGTGAAGAACAGTTTTGCATCTGCACATACATAATTTTGCCATTTATAACGTAATGAAGCATTGTTACGCTCAAAGTATTGAACAAGTGCTGCAATTCTGTATACTTAACACATTTTCTGTGGATATTAACAAAATATTCAAAAGCCCCTACTCAAAACACGAAAGACCTCTCACAGAGGCCTCAACAGAGGGTAATCTTCAAGTAATTCTTGTTCCGATATAGTGTCATTTTCGTTCTGGGGAGTCCATAACACCTCGACTGCCTGCAAGTAGACAATTATAAATGAGACACTGGAAGAAATTGAAATTAAAATTAAAATCAATGAGGTGTCGAGTTTCAAGTCCAACCAATGTTCTGCTTGAGGGGATAGAGCCGAGTTTTTGTAAGGCTTCCTTCAAATCACTACTGTTATTGATAGATGGCAGTTTATGTACTCCTTCAGCAGCCACCAATATTGTGATCTGAAATCATAAATATTCACAAACAGTGATAATCAGAAACAAATTGAGAAAAAATGTTGTACAACAAACGGTTAGATTGCTGGAATCTCATTGTAGTGTTTACCAAGAATATGCTTGAACCAAAAAACAAGATGTAAGCTAACCGGACTACCTTCCTTGTCAGAAAAAAGCTAAAAATGAAATATGCATTATGGTTCTAATCTTCAGGAAAAGATCCAAATTGAGCAACTTTAAAAACAAACAGTTCAACTTCTAATAAAACACATCAGATACAAATCTGGAAGCCGTTTGGAAAAATGATGTTCCAATAGATTTTTCTTGTGATCGATGATGCGTGAATGAGAACAGATTACAATAATCAATCTGGCCAAAACTCGGATTTTCAAAACATGAACATGGAAAACATTAGTGACAAGTTGTAAAGATAGATGCATATAGAAAACTAGAACTTCAAAAGCAGAGACTTCTCTATCCAATTCAAGGATAAGATCTAATAGGGTGTTTGGGTAAGGTGGACTTGACAATAGATAACAATATTGAGGAAAAAAGTAAATTAAAATCTTTTCCATTGTAGTGTTCACTCCTGTCCACACTATGCACAAAACATGTCATCAAAGCTTTTGCTCGAGCATAAGATTGACCGTTAAGCATCAGCTTACAACAAACAACATAAAACATATCACCAAAAGCTTTTACTTGAGTATTAAATTGACCATTAAGCATCAGCTTATCACAAACTACCTATAATACCTTAGACCAAACAAGTAAAAACTGGATAATTATATGTTCGTCATCATTTTGCAAGTTCTTACTTGACTCAGCCAAGTAATTGCAAGACCCAGAAAGATTCTCGATATTTGCAAAGTAAAATGGAAACAAGCTCAACAATCAGGCACCCTTTTTTGTGGAATAACAAAGTTATGGCTTGCAAAGGCAATCAGTAAAACCAAAGGCAGCTACAAAATGAGATGCATTTTCACTGGATTCATTTGATGGCTGTAATCATAAATGCCTTGACTATCTAACACCAGATGCACGGAACCAGTTTTCCCATCTCGATCATCTAGGATCCACTCAACTCCAATAATAATAATTTGGAGTCTGAAAGTAGCCTTACCACTATGTATTCATTGCTAAAACCAGTTGATCTCTGGCTTGTTGTACTTTTCTTCTTTATGTTATTCACATTAACAAACGTCTCCTCATCAAATTTACCACGTTCTTCAATAGAAAGTTGATTGAATCTTTTTTCTCCTTCCTCAGGGCTCCTTTTCACGTCAACCTGCATTTAAAGTGGCAAAAATAAAGTAAGTCTTATGTACAGCAATCCTAATCAAAAGAGTTCACACTGCACGGTAAATTTATAAGATAATGCTCTTCAATGTTATGCACAAGTCCAGTTTCAAAATAAATGGTAAGAATAAGCAACAAATCCGAATTAGGGAACATTAGACATTAAGAGTGTGCGTGCCAGAACATGTTTATTCCCGAGAAAGGAACCTTTGCTGCAGAAGAATGCTGTAAGTGCTCTTGACAGAAGAAAAACTATAAAACAATCTTTATCATGTTCAGATCATTAAACCAAAATCAGAAGAACCGTATCTTTAAGTATGCTCACTTCTATCCTCCTCGGTCACATACAACTTGGGCATCAAAGAACTGTTGCAACCATATTATAGATCAAATCCTAACCATATTTATAGTGGAATAAAATCAACTCAACTAGCAATGGTCAACCATCAGTTAATTATTTCATTTTATAGACTTGTTGAAAGTTGAAATATTGTTCTGGTTATGATTTATTATCAAAGTATTAGATGTATGGGGTTGTATTCCTACCATTTTACTACTTATTATTCTAGTTAATTTTAATTATTTTCAACATAAACCTTTAGAAAGTTGAAAAGAAATTCTCGTGTGTGAGTGTATATTATATAAATACAAACTCAAAATCACTAAAATTGGTATATTATATACCAATTTGAACTTTTAGTTTATCTCCAAAAAAAAAAATATAATTTTACAGTGCAATAAGTACCTATCTTAATAAGTTGATTTTCATAAATATATATGTAGGGTGAAAAATGCTTCAAAGAGTGAGAGGAATAGGACAATATGAAGTACACGGAAATATTAAATTTATATTGCTAGCTTGTGTCACTATATTTATATAATAGTCAAAATACGAATCATAATTATATTTATGAATGCAATGTAGTGTAGTGTTAACTTGTAGAATGATTTAAACTTTAACTAAACACTAATGCAAGGCCTCGAGCATTGTGAATGATCAACAGCTGATCATATGGCCATGCCAAAGAACATCACATCACGAATACAAAACTAATCCAGCCTAAAATTTGAGGAAATGAGGAAGATAAAATATGTCATCATTAAAGTCTGAAGTTTCAGCAGCAGCTCCTACATTACATAATAATAATATAACGAGTTTACAAAATAAAACATAAAGAGTTACACAAGACAGTGAATGTGTTTCAACTTACAGATGTATAGGCAGAGATGCAATAATCAGGATGCCGAAGCAAAGCTAGCATTGTCTCTGAAACCAAAAATTTAAACTATTTAGTTACATAATGATGAAGAAAGAAATTACAATAGTGATATACAACTTGCATAAGAGCAGAAGTGTCAAGTTGATGTAATAAATTGGCCGAATTGAAACCCAGGATCATTAAAGAGCATGTTTAATGTTAATATTCTCCAATTCCTACTTCAAACCAGGAGAAAAAATGAATCATAATGCTTTCTGATGTCATATTTCGTACGTTAAATAACCCAAAAGACGTCATCCAAATATAACATTACATGTTTAACAAGGTGCTTTTTTAAAGTTTTATATAAACCTTTCCAAATTTTAATACTTAGGCTTCAAAACTTGAATAATCAGCTGTGAGTAATTAAAAATTATCATAACTGCATTTGGTACACTGGGAAGCTTGCTATTGAAAAATTCCAGCATTTTCTTCAACAAAATGCACCAAGTAATAGGCAGCAAAGTACACCATTAACATGTAATTCAAGTAATGAGGAGATACTATTGTTTATCTGGAAATTGTCAACAAGAAGCAAGAAATCTGATAGCAAAAGAGTCTCAACCCAAATGTTCAGGGCCACCCTCTGTTTCTCTTTTGTTCCCTTTCCCGCCCTTCTCTACAGTAGTCTACCCTAAATTATACATGAAACTTGAAAGGACCCTACATGTTATATATTTGCAAAGCACATAACTGCATTGACAATTGAAATCATGGACTTGTTTCACAATGTTAAGAAGCTTTTTTCTTGACTTCTCCTTTTTGTTTGGTTTTTACTAGCAAGCAAGATTGAATTCTTAAGAGGATTATTGCAATATATATTACAGGGAAAATATATTACCTATTGTTCTTGCTTAGCATCAAATTAAAAGCTTATTGGCATTGATATTTGATATGATATTTACAAAAAAAAAAAAAGTTAAAACCATATTCTTCAATTTTTCCATCAATTGCTACAAGAGGGATCAGTGTCCCCATGTTACCAAAAGGAGTGCTACTTAAGATTTGAAGAAGGTAGTAGGAAGAAACTCTGCCAGGAGTTCTATAGTTATGAATGAGAAAAGCTTCCACAAAGTTGACTCTATCTCTAAAATATTCTAACATAAAAGAACATAGGTAAGTCATCAAAATATAAAAACACAACCTTTTGATTGCAAATTTGATAAACTGTTTAAATCTTTTGGGAGTTTTTACTACAGGAATGCTCCTCAAAAAGCACAAAACTTACGTAGCACAGAAGAAAATTTAAAGAGTAAATGTACGACATGTGCATGATAAACATCTTTTTCTAGATCATCAAAATCAATAGAAACGTCTATAAGGGAATTTTGCCATTACTATTTTTTGGGATATATGCATTATCAAGTTTTAAAATGGCCATGATATCATGTAAAAACATTAAAGTTCATGAATATTTCAGTGTCATCTTTTGATAAAGTTTCTAATCTAATCTAGAGTGAAGCACATCATCTTATGTCAACCAACTAAAAGCAAAAGCGAAGCTGATAAACTAAAAATCATATGATAAGAACATTACCTGTCAATACATAATGAAGGCCATCCGAGCTGGATGTATCCGCAGTTTCAGCTATTCGGTTGAGATCCGTTTGGAGAGATCTTGCCATGCCCAACAACCCAACCTTTAGTGATAATGATACAAAAACAAAAAAAATAATATAAAAAATGAATAAAACAATGTAAACAAACAAGAAAATGAACCAATTGTACAAAAGTTTTGTGAATGCCTAAAAAAGGGTCTCAACTGAGTTTACCACCACCCACGAGTACATGAAACGGGTTTGGATTTGCTTCTTTCTAAAATAAATTACTTAAAATCTTCAACTGAGGCCCACCAATGAACACGTTAGAGAGTGTTCTCTTCGTATTTCAGTTTTGTGTTTTGAATTCGTTTTGGGTTTTGGGTGTCTATTTTGAGATTGTTGAAAACTCGTTCTTTTTGTTGTTTTGAAACAATATTTTATAACCCATGTTTTTTGAGTTTTGGCAGATTTGTGAAGAAAACAGTCAAAACGTAAAAAAAAAAAAATTTATTTTCTTCACAAAATTTTCAGCGATTTTCAAAAACTCGTTTTCGAAAATGGGAAAGAGAACGCATTTTCAATGTTTTGAAAAATCGAAAATAGAAAATGGCCCGAACACAGCAAAGAGAACGCCCCCTTAGTTTCCTAGTGTTTCCGAAATTATGTCCTTTGTAGCTTCTCAAAGCACACTCCGGTCATATTTCTTCCTTTCACATTCCATCTTAATAAGTACCTTAATAGTGGAACCATTACCGCATACTGTAACAGAGCTTCCACAATTCAACTATTTATCATAAAAAGTGTTACAACACTGCATGCCGATACAAACTTAAAGAAATCAACTCCGACTACACATTATCCACCAGTAATATTCAAATGAATTCAAGTTTGTGCACCAGAATTTTACCTGCAGCTTGAGCACACTTGTTTTCTCAGTGGCAGTCAGCACACCACCCTCAGACCGGTCAGATATGAATCCAGAGGCCAAAACAAAAACTGCGAAACCCATTATTATCAGGAATAGACTCGACCCACCCACGGCAGATCCTACATAGACCCCTCCAAAGGGAGATGGTCCGTAATACGGCGCAGAATATGAGAAACCAGAACCCGACCCCATCCTCGGCACACTATAACTCCTTGACGACGACATTGATGACTTTCGACGAGAATGAACTTCCACCCACCCTTCCGCCCGAGGCTGCCAATGCGGAAAAGGGATCACACATCAATAGTAACCCAACAAGAACAGCCGCCACCGCCGGTTTTTGCAAAGCCTTGAGGGCTTTTATTACGTTTGTGGCGACAATCTCTATTGGGTTTTTTTCTTTGTTTATCATTTCTGGGAGCATTTTCTTATTTCTGAGGGTATCGTAATCGATGGTAATAGCATTATTCTTGCAGCAATTGGTCGAGAAAAGTTTCACGTGAAGTTGTTTCGAAGTTTTCCAAATCTTGAAGCGTATAAACAGAGGGTGGAGGTTTTGAATTTTAGGGATTTTAGAGTTTGATAAATGGTTCCATTTGAGGTTTGGTTCATGTAGGAAAAGGGTCGGGGAAGTGGCCATTAGCAGCTTGTGTTAATTGAAAAGGATGACTCACAGTATTATGATTTAAGATTTCTGGGGATAAGATGAGGAATGACTGTAGGTTGCATTCAGATTTGAGACACGTCTGGCTGGAAATTTTCGTAGGAAATGGGAATGGAATGGTCTTTGTGAACAAGGACCCAGTTCTGTCGGGGGGAAATCACATCAGGAAACAAAAATTGACAAAAAAAAAAATTGCATTCGTCCATTGTTATGCTGATTTTTTTTATATTTACTTTTTTTTTTTTCCCCACTCATTCTCAATTATATATTTCCGAAAGAATATATATATTTTTTTGTAAGTTTTATGAGCCCATTTGATTCTCATTCTTTGTAAAATGAGAATGAAAAATATAGTCACTATGAGTCACACAAGAGATAAAAAATAAAAAAATGATGGCTGAATGTGATGAACAACGGTCATATTTTTCATTTTTATTGTGAAAAAATGGGTATCAAACGGAGCCTATGTTACATTCCCATATTCTCTTCTTTTCACGTTACCCATTTTCTTTTTAATTTTATCAATCAAATATTTTATGGTCCGTTTTATTGTAAGGATGAAATTTGATTGAAAAGAAAATGAATTATAAGGAATTAAATTATCTAGAAAATGAATTATCGAAAATTGTAATTAATTGTGTTTGATTGATATAATTTTTCACCCTAAAAATTTTGAAATTTGAATATTTTGATATTTGTTTAGCTTTACTTTTAATAAAATTTGACCATTAAAGAGATATAATTTGTTTCCATTGTAAAAAAAAAAGGTAGAAAACCATTTTCAAAACAAAAGTCATGAAAAATGAGGAATTGGTGCACGGTCAATTGTCAAGAAAATGTTATGCATCAAACAAGCAAAAAATCAGAAAATGAAAATTTATTTCTATTTTTCCATGAAAAATTTCAACCATCAAATAGTCTTTACATTCATCAAAAAGTTGAACACACGTAACTCACCTACGTTGCTGATATTTAAGTGGATAAAATTTATTCATTGTGGATCAAGAATTATACGAAAGTGAAACGATGGAGACATGCCAAGTAAAGCAAAAAAATACATCATGTATGAGCGAAGGACTATATGTTGGGAGTGTTAATTAGGTTTGGATTTTGTTAATTGGAGACTGATTTTTTTTTTTTTTTTTTTTTATGTATTTTCGGTGGCTTTTTACTAAATACTAATCCCATTTTAGTTTAGCTAAAAAAGTAGATGTCATAGTAAGCAATAATTTTTAACAACAAATTTTTTTATGAAATTCAGAATTTTTATCAAATTTTAACAATATATTTTATCAAAATCTACTAAAAATATAGGGTTAAACGAATCTTGATTATAATTACCTGGGATGTCGAACTCGGGCAACTATGGTCTACACATGAGGGCCTATACTAGCTACTCTGTCATGTGCCTCCCATGAGAAAAGGAGAAGAGGAATTGGGCACCCTCCTTTTTTTAGATGCATGATTTTTTCTAGTCTCTCGTATTGTATCTTATCTTTTAATTAGTCCAAAACACTGTCTCCACCATCCACAAGTTGTTCTACGTGAATGTGTGAAATAATAAATGATTGAAATCAAGAATTAAACCATGTGCACGAATAAATTCTCAACGAAAAATATTTTTTTAAAAAGGTTTACTTTTACAAAAAGGTATATTTTTTTGATTTCGAAACTAGTCATCCGAGCGCTATAACACTACTACAAGTGCCCGCCTATAAATTTCCCTCATCACATCTCACCCCTCTCTCCATTTCTCCTCTCAATTTTGCAAAAGTAGCTATACCCTGATTTCCCCCGTACCAAGTGTATATCTACTTCAAGGAGGAGGGGGGTGAAGAAATGCGTGAAATTGGACACGTGCACGTCAAGTGATCATTTCATAGAGGAAAAAAAATGCATAGTTTCATCTCATTGGATCGACTTGTACTAAAATTGATAGTTTGAGGACTTGAATGCAAAATAATTGAATGGGATCCAAGTGCTCTAGGAGTTAATGTTTGGGGACTACATGTGAAAATTTCCCTAATTGTCAAAGAGGTGACGTCAATAATCGATTCTCGTGCGGCGTGCGCCCCTTTTAAAATAACTCCTTTTTAGAGCTTTGCCAAATCCAAATCCCTCTTCGCCTTCAAACGACAGATCCGACGTCTGGCCGGCTTATCGATCACTACGACATACTCCATAGTAATCTGAGACAGATATATACATATAGAGAGCGTTTATAACAGTGTAGGATAGAGGAAAGATGGTGAGCAAAACAGAAGAAGAGCAAGCGAATAGATTGGAGAGCCAAGTGGAGAATGGAGGAGGAGGCGAATGGGAGTACCTCTGTCTCGTCAGAAAGCTGAAGCTTCGGCGCTCTTATAATGTGCTGAAGTATGGCCTGTCAATCCTTAATGACCCCAAAAAGCGATCTGCTCTTGGCTCTGAAGGTGTGGTTTTGATTCTGGGTCTTAGAAAAGATCAAATTTTGGATTATGGGATCTGGATGTTTTAGATTGTTCCTCTATTTTTATGTGATTGCAGCTATTGAAACGAAAGGATGTTGGTGGTTAGAAAATTTTCAGTTAATTAATTTGTATTGATAAATGTCACGTAGCTGCAGCATTAAGCACTATATGCTATTTCTGGTCGTTCTTTCAGTTATTCTGGTGAAATTTTGAGTATGACAAGCTTTCTCCAGCTTGTCGGAGACCTGTTGATAGATATGATTCTGATGAATTATGCACAATTTCTTCTCATGATTACCTGGCAACCCCTCAATTCCTGCCCTTTAGCAGCAACATTCTATACCAATTTGGAAGATAAGAAATTTGTAAACACTATACAGTTCAGAGCAAGATTTATTTATTTCTCATTTCACTTAATTTTCTTGTCCGCCTCCACCACTTTCAAATCAGGTAGTAGTTCACTTGGATAGAATATGGAAAGAAGTATCTCACTGAGAGGTGAAATATTTCTAGCCTATTTTGAGTTTGCATACAAGAACACTAGAAAAAGAGGCGTCCGAGGACACGAATGTCATAAAGATTCTGGTGATTAGTTCTCAACATGATTAAACATTATTTTGTGTAGTTCAACGTGACCTACCATGTAATCTGAAGAAACAAAGTAGCCAAAGTTTGAATCCCAACATAGATAAAATTTACAATGTGAAGCAAAAAACTGTAAACAACCAGGTTGAAATGTACGGGCATCTGAGAGATTTTGTTGTGGATGTTGTGTAATCATCCATAATTAATATATTAATTGTCAAGATGTAAACCCCTCTCCTATTCATTTTCACCCACATTCTCTTGAAAACTTTTACACCATGGTTTTGTTTTGTTCCTTCCACCATAGTGGGATGATTGCAAGAAATGTGAACTCGGAATTGCTTAACGATTATTCTCTTCTAGTTTTTTGTAGTCTTTATTTTTTGATATATTTTTTATCACAGACCAGTCAGTTACTCAATGTAATCTAAATATTACATCTTTTGACATGCATTTTTATATATTGCACGTTTTTCTTTAATGGATGAGATGTCAAATTGACCTATTCCTTTTTAATGTTTCCAAATGTAGAATGGACCTTGTATGAGCAAGTGGCTATTGCAGCTATGGATTGCCAGCGTCTTGATTTGGCAAAGGTAAACATCTTTATTAAGTGCATCTAATAATTGAAAGTTGGATATCTTGCTGTTGTACATACAAATTAATTTTGATAATTCCATCATAGAAAACTCCTAGCATATGATCTATTATGTTCCCCCCCCCCCCCCCCCCCCCCCCCCCCTCTCAGAGACTGCTCGAACTGCTTTTTCTATTTGATAATTATTTAGCGTATATGTTTTGAAAGTTAATCGCCCATCCTGTCTAACCTCTTAAGCCTCCTCCTTTTTTGGGGATTAAGTGTGCCACTTAGACTCGTGTCGTGTTAAATTTTACTTAGTGTGCCATAACCGACAGGGTGGGGTTAAGTCTAAGGATGTGAAGTTTGCTTGTAAGAGCTTGCAAAGTCTTCAAGAGATATTTTTAATTACAAGAACTACAAAATTAGTGGCATCATTTCAAACTGGGCCCAAAAGTTTACTTTTAATGTACTAAGGTTCTGGAGGTGGGAGGTGAATATAACATCTTTGCCCCCTTTTTCTTACAAGGAAAATACCGTGTTAGTTTGATGAATTCCTTTTCCAGAATTGAAAGAGGTATCACTAGAGGATAGTTAATGCACCATGTCTGATGAATGAAATGCTTTTCAAAAGGGAAATAAAATTTGAAGTCAAGTTATTAATGAGTAACTCAAACTTGAGGCTCAGGGGAGTCCTCAAGTTCTTTATAAATTTGATCCTATCTAGACCAGAGGAGGAGTGTTGCATTATTTCATTTCTTTCCTGTTGCTTGATTGGATGCTCTAAGTAGGACTGTATGCCTTGTCTTCAGTTTTAAAGGATATCAATTCAAAGGTTCCGTGGAGGAATGCAGCTGAAGAGATGTTAAGGAAATGGGGTAACTATGCAATGGAGAATGGGTTCGGTAATCTGAGTGGCAGGTGGAAGTGATTTAGATCATTTTTGGCATAAATTGGAAGAAGCAGAATCAGAGAATATATGGAGAGGGTACTATCCCGACCTCTTATTATTTCAATCCAAGTGATGGGCCATTGTGTAATATTGATGAAAATATCTTGAACTAGATAAAAGAGGGAGAGAATACTAGTCTCAATTTTAATTGGAAGGGTGATAACATTTGGTGAGTTCTTAGGATGTCTTTTGCCTAATTAAATTTCCCAATGTAATGAAATGAGAACAGTGCCCAGGAGAACATCGAAAGGAGGAGTGGAGTCAAAATGAAGCAAGAACTTAACTGAAGAGGTTGAAGAGTTCAGTAAACCATTAAAAATTATTTTGTTGTATTTAATTATGTTTGACGTTTTTTGTCATCTCTATTTAGTATAAGAAAGTCTTTACATGGGTTCGCACTGATGGTTTGTAATCTTTTGGTATTTAACCTCTCTACATGGGTTTGCACCTGCTTTGGCACATCTTCAGTAAAATTTTGAGTTATTAAAAAAAAAAAAAAAAGACAGAAAAAATATTGCCCTTCTCCTCTCTGTCTATTTGTCAATCTTTTGTAGAATCCCCAGTGTTGCAACTTACTGTTTTGCCGCCTGAAGAATTAGTTGCATTCAAAATCATCTTGCTCTAATTTTTTGGTAGCGAAGTCCAAATTTGATGCTAATTCTCTTTTACAGCAAGGTCAATAAATATAAGGAATCCATTTATTGGCCAATCAACTGAAACTTGTTTGTTTCATAAGTCTCATATATTTTTCTAATTTCATATCAAATTTACAATTATTTACCTGCATAAAATATTTTAATTATGATTCTGTTCTTCTATGTTGGAAGTTTAAGTTTCTCCAAACTTATTCCATGTTGACTGGCAGATGCATTACCATGAATCGAGGCTTTCCCATCTTGTAATGTGTCTAACTAATTTTTCCCACTTTTTAATTATTTTGTGGATGTTGGGAAACTAAGAGTCGTTGAAGATCATTGATTTTTGGAGAACAAAATAGGAAAATATGAATTATAAAGTCTGATAAGGCAATCACATTTTAGGCAAGATGAGATCTTTTTTTTTTTTAATAGAATGTTGCTGCTTGCAAAACAAACTTGAAACATCATAATTATGCATATTAGTTTTTCAGCCTGTATAATAAGCTATTCTCGATCCATTTCATGATGCTAATTTCAATAGTTACACCTTCAGGAAAACCGCAAACTATCACGACAATATTGACTATGGATTTCCGTAACTATTCAAAGCACATTATTATTAATAGGTTTTTCCATGTTATAGTCACGGAAGCATATTCCTCCTTTTGGTCTACCTTATAGGCAGGGGTGCAGTGTTTTAGTGAGTACTAAAAGGACACTTTGATCCTACTCCCCTGGACTGGGAGGGGATGCCGGCTTTTGAGTGGTGTATCCCAATGGATTGCCTACCTGTTAACACTCCAATCTTGTGTGTTTATATTGAATCCACATTCTACTTTTGGCATATTGCTAAAACAAAATATTTTTGCCTCTCCTGCAATTCTATTACATATATTTCCAGTTCGCTTTTTTCAACTTAAAATTCTTTAATCTGCTTTTAGATTGATTCAATGACGCTTATAACAGTCTTGCATTAATAGTACAGATCCTAAGTATTCTGCAACATTAGCTGTATACCATTGTATTTTCTTTCTGTTGAAGCTGAAATCTTTCAATGAGCAGTGAGGGGTTGTGTGGCAAACCATTTAAATGCTCATTATTTGTTGGTTTCAGAACATAGAATACAAGAAATCTTATTATGAACAAGATTTCTCATCAAAGAACTCAAAAAAAAAAAAAAATATATATATATATATACGGTCTATTTCTCTTACTGATACTTTTGCTTCTATATGGATCAATGTTATAAAATAAGGTAGTCCAACCACATGGGTTTTCGGCATTTGCCATTCGTTATCTTTAAATGACAAGAATTGGTTTAACATATTATTCGTTGTTTTTTTATGTCTTGGCTTGCAAATTTGCTCTTTATTATGTCACGAACAAATGTAGTATACTCCGTACTTCATTGGCAGCTTGCAGTCATGTTTATCAAACTTTAGTGTTGAGCATGGACTTATGCTGTTTTTCCATAAAATTTTTGCAGGATTACATAAAGGTTTTGCTGGAAAAGTTTCCAGAGAGTAAAAGGGTTGGTGAGTTAATCTAACTGGCTGCTAAGTGCATTAAAATTACCTCAACAAGCTTATTGCTTCATTGTGGTAGTGACTTATCATATAGACATGCGAGTCACTTTTGTAACTATATCCACCTAAAGAGAGAACCTATAATCTTGTGCAGCATACATGTTTCTGGAGTCGATGCTTGTATGTAGTAGTTATGTGCTTGGTTTCTTTTATTTTTCGTGATCATTCTTTTACCGACTTGAATTGAAGTTGATGATAGGGGTGGACACGGGTCACGTTACCAAACCTACTTCCAACATTAGTTAAAAACCAACCTGAGCCCGTTCGGGTTGGGTTGGTTTGGTCAGTTTAAAGGGTAAAATGCCCTTCAAAATCTCTCTCTTCCCAAAAAAACAAAAAACAAATACCAAACCGAGGTTTTCAGATTGGGTACAGGCCAACCTGAAAACTGAATCGCCAAGCCACGAAACCGTCTAGTTGATGATACACTTTGATTTTATAAATCATCCAATTCCGTGAAGGAAAATATCATATATATCATTAATTTCAAATGCTTCTGATCACATATTTTTCCTCTACATGGTTTCTTTTAATTTCACCATCTAAAGCTTAATATTGATTTTGTTATAATTGGATATCTGGAGAATGTGGATGATAAAACAATCATTTTATAGCATTAGGCTTGCTTTCCATGTTGCTATATGATAGGACGATGGTTCATGCTTGTTTGAGAAATTCTTCCGTAAAAAAGAGTATTGGGCCTTGATCATATGTCTGGAGTAATGACTTGGTTGATACATAATGTGAAAGAACATTTGATCTGAAACTACTTAATATGTTCTTAACTTGAGAATTTTATGGATCTCTTAGATATTGGAAACAAGAAACATCATTTTTCGTATATTAACAGCTTGAAGGCTAGTTGAATAACCAGAGAGCTTCCATGATCTGGTTGGTTATAGTGGCAACCTTTGGTTTATTGTTTTCTCTTTGTGGGATTTTGATATGCTATAGTTGGTTTTGCATTTTAAGTATAGTGTTGCTTGTCTTTTCTTGAAATTGGAAAGTGAATGTTAAATTTTTGCCTTTTAACGTGGCGTTCTTTTCTAGTTCCTTCTTTTGGGTATACTCATTGGTGTTTTGGGTTCTGATCTTGAATGCACAGGTAGAGGTGTAAACTGCCGGCCTTACCTGGCTTGGTCCATCATCCTCCATAATGGCCCAACCCAAGAAAATCCATGCACCCACCTGGACCAAAACTATTTTGGCTTTTTGGGAGGTTTCTTTTTTCTTTTCTAAAAATTACCATAAAATTTGAAAAGTCCTTTTTTTATCGATCCTCCTCGGTTGGGCCATGGAGTTTTTTAGTCTGTTGATTGGGCTTCACACTTCACTCCTCTTTACATATATATGCACGTGTGTCTTTTGTTCATATTTCTAGCACTTAATTATGTTGGTGTCGAAAGATATCTACAAAGGGAAGGGAAGCCATAAAATTGATCTTCACATATCTAAAGTATTTTTTAGCAAGGATGCTTCATATTTTGGGCTACAAGTATGTTATGATAAAGATTGCTTTGTATTAAGTGGTTGAAAGTGTGTGGCAACATTTTGAATTTTATGGCTCTGTGATTGGCACAGACACCATTTCTTGAAGCGTATAGTTGACATCTGCGAAGTATCGAATATTTCATAACATCTCAAGGATATTACTGCATTCCAGTTATCAGTGAATGATTCTGAATTCTTTGGCAGGATGTATATTACACATCTCATTAACTTACAAATGCGGTGTTATTTTATTGGGCTAATATTTTTATAACTGATATTTCAGTGACTCAATTTGTTGAACAGGTTTACCACTTCAATTTTCTCATTATTTAGCTGTAATCTTTCCACTATGTCCTTTTTTTGTTTTTAACTTATATACTTAAAAAATGAGGTTAACAACTGTTTTGGTAAGCTGATGTCGACAGTTTATCTAGCCCCTGTTTGGTTTAGATAAAAATTAGTAGATTTTGATAAATGTTGATGTAATATGTGGTTGAAAAATTGTGGGCCCCATGAAATGTGTGGTTAAAATTACTTGTTGATTTTGACTTAAATTTTAATCAACTTTTATAGCTGAAGTAAATAGGGGCTTAATTTTGTCTTCTAATTGTTTCGTAAGTTCAAAGTTCATAAAAAATGGCTCTATATTTCTCATATTATAAGTTTTGTTGTGATATGATCACAGGTAGGCTGGAAGCATTGTTGCTCGAAGCCATGGGATTATGGGAAGAGGCAGAAAAAGCTTACTCAAGCCTTCTGGAGGATAATGAGCTTGATCCGGTAGGTGCACAAATTGGAAGATAATCATTTTTTTGGGGTGGGGTGATGGGGGTTGGGGGTCTCCAGTGCAGTAAGAGCATGTTTTGTTGCTTATATTACTTATAAGAGGGGAGAAAAAATAAGCAAGTGACCAAACATACTCTAAGTAGTGTGAGGGAAAAGTTCCAGTGTGGCTTATCGAGTGCTTTAAATAGAAGTGTTCTGAATTTTGTTGCATTTATCAAAGCAGTAGGATTAATGCACCTACCATTGAAGAATTCTGAGTTCTCAAGGTCAAATTGAAGAACCAACGTTGTTTGTTTATGTCCCCCAACATGTTCTGCTGCAGAGAATTTCGAATAACTGTCTCATATTAATTGATTCTGCTTCTAATGAAACATGCTGGATTAACATGTGGCTTATAGTTAAGGAGAAAAACCCACTCCCCACATTGATTTGAAACTTTCTGCAGCAAGACATGTTTGGGGGACATCCGGAGAAAAGACCACTCTACTTGATAGTGAATAGAGATATATACAGCTGAGAACAAACAATGTTGGTTCTTGCTCTTGAGTTTGACCTTGAGAATTCAGAATTCTTCAACGGTTGGTGCATCAATGTAAGTGGAGTGGTCTTTTCTCTGGTGGGCCATTTCGAAAAAAAAAACGTGACCATTTGAGTTGGGAGTTTATTATTACTTACAAAAAAGTTTATGGTGGAAATAGGAGACAATAGAAGTGAAGTCTTCGTTTAGTGAGTTTTTCAGTTTGGCAAATGGGAGGCCTAGAGGGAAATGTGGGGCTTCAAGAGGTCTTATGCTAAGAGATCCTTTGTCTCTTCTATTCACCAAGGCTTTTGTATAAAGCTAAAGTTGGTGGATGTGTGCAGGACTTCCAAGTTGGGAAGAGGTGTTGAGGCTCTTTCTAATGATTGTAGAATTTAGAAGCTCTCAGTTAGATGTTGATTTAAAGATTTACTTTAGTATAAGTATTTTAATTGGGGTGAAGATGGAAGAAGAAGGCAAGGCAACTTCTTTAGATTGTGATGGAATTCCAATTTTTTGAATGGGTAGAAGGCTTTTTTCGCGAGGTGGGGGATTCACATGGTGTTGTTGGAGAGCACTTTGATTTATTTTCTCTGTTTAAGATACTAGAGAAGGTAGTATCATTTATAGAAAAATTGTTTAGAGACTTTGTGTGGGAAGGAAAGGACAATGGGACAGAGACTCATATGTGGCTTGGAGTTTGGTTTCAAAATTGAATATATTGGAACTTAAAACACATTAATGTGTTGTTAGACTAGTTATTAGGAATATTCTTGTTGTGACAAGGATCTTAGGGTGCTAAGGAAGTGTGTGTAAAAAGTGGGGAGTGTTACATCTAGGAATATTTGGAACTGTGTATTACAAGTTATTCCACAGTTTCTTTTTGTACAAGATTGGAGGTTGGTAACGGGTAGAAGATTAGATTTTTGATAGATGTGGAAGAGGGGTGGATGGTGGTGGGGGTCTTTCGCTACTAATTTCCTTGGCTATTTTGTTTTACTTCCATTCCTAAAGTTTTTACTTCCTCCTTTTTTTTTTTCTTTAATAGATTTTAATCGAAGTTTGAAATGTGTGGTTATAAAGTTGATAAAGTTGTGGGTTCCATGAAATATACGGCTAAAAATGAGTTTGAGGAAAAATGAGTTTTAGAAAATGGGAGCCAAATAGGTGCTTTGTTTCTTGTCAGCGTCTTATGATGGAACAGTTGGAAGAACTAATTATTTTGCTCAATGAATTAGAGGGCTTCCCAAATTGAGTAGATACAAACAAACAATAAGAGGGTTTGGGTCTAGATTCTTCTGGTCTTTTTCCTTACCAAAATCATTTTTATCTCTTCCTTGGTGATTTTTCCAAAATTCCCCAATTCCTTCCTAATAAGTTCAATTCATTTGGAAGTTGTGTATGCCCACCAAAGTTGCAGTTTTTGCTTGGTTATTAGCTCATGGTAAGTTGAAACACCACGGACATTATCCAAAAAAAGAGACTGTGCATCCATTTGTCTCCTTCATGGTGTTTTTAGTGCCATGGCGATGTTGAATTGATTTGATTGAACTGTGTTGTGTTCTGAGTTGGCCTTGAGGTGTCGGACCAAGTTGTCATTGGAATCAGAGATTGATTGTGTTATGCCTGGAACCTGTTTTTCCATGATGTCTCAGTATCATGGTGGTTTTGGTTTGGCTAGAGAAGCTAAAATTATTTGGAAGTCTACAATTTAGCTGTCCTTCGGTTTTTATGGCTAGCAATGAATGGTAGAATTTTTTAGGTTCTGGCACCAGACTCCGAGTTTGAGTGGCGTAGGATTATATTTTTTGCTTCTCTTTGGATGTCTACTAAGATTTTAAGCTTCTGTCCTGATTAGATTTTAGGGAACTTGTGCAAGGTCTAGCCTCGTGTGCTTGTTTCTAGTGTTAGTGGATGCCTTGTCCTCTTATTTGTGCTTTTTATATTTTCAAATAAAAGTTCCCTGTATCTAGTAAGGAAGCATGCATTTCTGTCGGAATAAGTATCATCATTCATGAGTAAAATGTGTATGGTTTTTGTAGTCAGAGGTGAATAGAAGAGTTTGTTTAATAACAGACCCTTACCTTATAATTTTATCATGCAGGTAATTCACAAGAGGAGGGTGGCAATGGCAAAGGCACAAGGCAACATTTCTGGGGCAATTGAGTGGCTCAACAAGTATCTCGAAATGTGAGAAAATCTTCATACTTTAGATGTTTTGAAAATGTCGAGTATCTCTGACTTGTGTGTCTTTCATCAGATTCATGGCAGATCAGGATGCATGGAGGGAACTAGCTGAAATATACGTGTCCCTACAAATGTAATCTTTCTTTCTTCTTCAAATTAACATGGTGTGACCATGGAGAAGGGTTAATAATCTAAGCTAAAATGGTCCGAATATTTGGGGTACATATTACCAAGAATTTATCTATGCTTCTTTGTTTTAATTTTGTTTTTCTGGTTATAATTAGGTATAAGCAAGCTGCCTTCTGCTACGAGGAGCTAATTTTATCTCAACCTACTATACCATTGTATCACCTGGCCTATGCCGACGTAAGTAGCTCTTCAATATATGTTACTCATTTTCTCTTGAACTGATGAATATACTCACTACTTTACAATCAAGTTACGTATTAGATTTTCATTCCCCTTTTCATTTTTCTTCCAAGGTGTGCAAGATTGGAAGCTTTTAGCTTTGCGCGTAGTTGATAGGATGGTGTCCACAGAAATTTATAGCCTACTATTGGGGTTAAACTATTCTTGGCATTGTATCGCTTTAGTTACCTAGCTTTTTAAAAATTAAAAAAAAAAAACAAATAAGTTACTAAATGTTTGTTTCAATGTAGGTATTCCGTCTACTACTGCTTTCTTAAACAAAAATGAAGTTTACTGACTAATAGTGAATGAAAAGAAGTTTGCTGACCAAATTGGAACAACGTTATAAATTCAGTGACTAATAGATTTAACCTGCCTACTATCTCCAATAGTTAACGATAAATGACAATTAGATAGGATTGCTGTCAAAAAAAAGTCTGATCACAAAATACGAGTGATGACAGTCAGGACTAACTAGCCGTGTATGTCCAATTATGAACAATATAGATATATCTCACATCTCAGTAAGGCATTGAAAGTTTTTTAAGTCTGGAAAATTGCTGCAGCTACTAATTGTGATTCTTAAGCCATTTCTTGTCTGCACTGGTGCAATCCATCCATATTACCAAAATGACCAGACTGGATCATTGACTATTGATGCATTTTTCTCTTAATCAAGAGTACTTGCTGAAGGCCATTTTGCTTACATATATTGTCGCCATAATATTTGAAGAATATAATTTATACGACAGCAGTTCTGATGGCAATCACATACCCTTCTGGTTCAGTGTAGCCAGAAATACTGGCAAACTGCTGCATATCTGAATGAACAATGCTGTTTGTCAAATATTATTTGCCGAAACAAAGTTGAAAGGTGATAAGGAAATAGAATTTTAAGTCCATGTTAGGACATGAGAGGAAATCTGTAATTAGGTCACCCCAGAAGAGGATAATTTCTTGTTCCAGTATATGGTTCCCTAGACTCACTGATTCCAAGAGGCCGTGACACAATATTTTGGTTCTGTGCTTTATTATTTTAATAGATTCTTTGATAACTTGCTTCAGGAAAATTATACATCAATGTCTGTGTATATTTTAACGATAACAGTGTGATTGAATCATTTCATTTTCTTTTTTGGCTCTTTTTGGTTGAACCCAGGTGCTCTACACACTCGGAGGACTTGAAAATCTTCACATGGCAAAAAAGTATTATGCGTCTACCATAGATTTAACCGGTGGCAAGCATACCAGAGCGCTTTTTGGCATATGCTTGGTGATTGGCTCTTCCTCCTTGGCTCATCCTCTCTCTTCTTCTTGTTCACATTGAATTTAAATTTCATTTTATTCAATGCAATTTCCATTTTATATATACCGTACAAGTTTACAACCTCGTGTAACTGGAAGTCGTACTTCGTGTTTCAGTGTACATCTGCTATTGATCAACTGACGAAAGGGCGTAACAAGGACGATAAAGAGAACTCGCAGCTGGCATCTCTGTCTGTGATGGCTTTGGGGAAGGACTACAAGCAGAGAGCTCCCAACAAAGTTTCCATGCTTTCTTCTACTTTAAGAAGCTTGAAACTTTCATCATAACTACCAATGTTCTATCCTAATAGACACTTCATTTTGACTTCCTGTTTGGATATATGACTATTTGGATCATAGTTGCAAAGAAAGCATTTGAGAGTATATTAAACATGAGACAATTCAATGCTTGCATTGCTCAGTTCGGTTTATTGGTATTACAATTGGAGAGAACTATTTTTATCTTTGAACGGAATCTGATATGTTTTTTATCTTTTAGCTACAAGAGAGATCTTTGATATGCCAATTAAAAATAGTTTATATTTTAATTTATTTATCTTTAGTGGGCCTTTGGCCACCCACGGCTATGGCTTTTTAGAGAATCCCGATCTTGCGTCATGGAGGATGAAAATGATCTTTCCTAATAGTTGAAGGATGAAATTCATGTTAAGTAATAGTTGGATGACCAAATTGAACTATCCTCATAGTTGAAGGATGAAATTGAGGTTCAGTAATAGTTGGAGGACTCAATTGAGCTTTCTAATAGTTGAAGGATGAAATTCAATGTTAATTTATAAGAGTTTAGCGATTATTTCATTTATTAATTGATTCCAAGCTGCATTCAATTATCTGTCCAGATAAGCTAAATTATTTATTACGACTCAAATGGAGAAATGCACTGGAGTAGTGATGTGTATCGTGCATTTGAATTTACATGTGGTAATATTTGTCTATCACCAAAAATAAGTCAATTATGGATATTATTAAGAGGGCTGTGCAAATCCAATTTAGCCCTCCCAAAGATCTTTTTTTCTTGTAGTAAATACAGGGCGAAACGATCAATCTCTTAATATTGAAAGATCCAACGAATTCTTCCAATGTATCATTTTGTATATAATTTTGTGAAATAGTAACACCATTAAACAATAATAATTTTGTGGGAATCGTGAATTTGAAAGAGCAAAATCACTGGAACGTTTTCATTTCAATTTTGACAGCAATTCATGGGAGAAACTCAAAGCGACCACCATTCTTGATTGCTGCTAGAATTCTTTTTCTTTTCTAGTTGGAATCGTGAATTTGAAAGAGCAAAAATTTTCATCCGGTAAGTACCCAAACCAGCATTTTGTCCAAAGGTTCCCTGACTTCCATTTCAATCTTAAGAAAGTAGGCAAGGTAGCGAACCCTGGTTGATCTTTCAGAAATTTCATAAAGAGGGCTTTCTCATCTAAAGGCAGGATAGCTTTCTTCACTTCACACCATGCTCTTTCCTCTGCTTTATAGCAATAGAAAGGATAATCCCTCTAGCAAACAACAACTACTAGAACATGGTGAGACCACACTATTAAATTGAAATTAGTAATGAAATACGATATTCAAACATGTTATCTAACAATAGATGAAAATTGAACCCTTTCAGATGACTATGTACATCTATTTGTTATTTCTTTTCCATTAGCAATTTAAGAACTCATACTAACAAATTGTCTGGATATTTAGAAATGAACTAAAGACTGGTCAGTGTTTTTTATGACAATCTCATAATTAATATAAATTGCACGGATTTAAATAACTAAAAAGGTAAAGGACTTTTGACGATAATTCATTTCCACTCTAAAATAGCAAATCTCATGGGCGTTTTCCAATAGAAAGTAGCAAAATTTGAAACTACAATACCGTAAAAATGTCTTAACAGATGTAATCCTGGAAACAAATAAAATCCACTAGGCAATGAAAGGATATGTAAATCTTAGGAAAAAACTCCAATTTGCACCGTTACCCTTCCTCCTCAGCCTCATTCTCAGCAATGTTGAAGTACCTCAATTCATAGACAGTCCGATCCTTGTTAGATGCTATCACTCGGAGCCAATCACGTACATTGTTCTTCTTCAGGTACTTCTTTGTCAGGTACTTCAAGTACCTAAGCATCATATAACATGACAATGCATGATGTTGGAAATAATATACAAGACATCGCATGGTAGATCTAGAAGTATTGGCAAATTTATGAGCATGGTAAAAATGCAAACATCAAACATACATATAACTTACAAGTCTTAAAGACAACGTCATAACCAAAGTTTGTGTGGGTCCCCACTTGCAATAACCACCCCGCCCCCTTCCTCCTCTTCCCACTATCATAGAGAGATGACAGGGTAGAGAGGACAAGGCGTAAATGTAATGCCAAGCATTGCCATGGATACAGAAAAGAAAGAAATATAGGCTAACGGAAGGGAGACATCACACTAAATAATTCAAACACAGTAAAAAAAAAGGTTCTAATTAATAGCAGAAAGCTCCATACTAAATAGTGCTAGGTATTAAAAAGCAATCTCCAGTTCATTACCACTAACAACTACCACATGAATAAGACTCATACCTACAAAAAGTCAAGTTTTTCTTAATTTTATACAATTGCACTAGAACTTAATAGTACCAAGTCAAGGGGATTGCCCACCACACACACATTATCCACTCTGTTTCCTGCACCCGTTGTCTTTTCCTCACACTCCTATTTACCTTCTACCAGCATCATCTGAGTTATTCCACTTATGGAAAGGAAGATCACTTAGCTCCCCCTTCTAAATCATGGTTCGTTTCATGCATGAGTTTAAATTTCAATATAGACCAAGTAGAATAGTTAGCAACGTTGTAAAAGCCTATTTTAGAATAGGAAATCTACAGAACAAGAATATCAGTCTCAAAGAGTATATATATGGGAGTTAAATGTTTCATTACCCACCGAACTTTGCTCCATGTCACGGGTTACTCACCAAACTTTAAAAATTGTCCCGTTGGCCACCGAACTTCACACCGTCCTACTCCATCACTCACCCATTTGAAACCGTTAAAAGACACACTCATGTGGCAGACGAGAAGTCAATGTGGCTGGTTAAATACTCCCAAACATTAACTTAGTCGCCAACTCAGCTCCACATAAGCATAGCCAAACACGCCTAAGATAATTATATGAACCACGCTTTCCTTCACTTTGCAGCCCACGGGAGACTCATTCCAGGGAAAAAGACAGAAGCAAAATCCCCAAATCGAATCCCTAACCCCCAAATCCAGAACTTCAAGTACCCAACCATTGTTGATCAATCGACGAGCCAAATCGGAGCGTGGAGAAACAATAATCTTGGAACCCTTCCGGAGCATTTTGCGACTACGCAAGCACCCCAAGCAATTCCATTGTTGTTGAACAGTTTGGTAAGCGTAGTTAAAGTCAAATCTTGCAAATAATTTATCTTTTGGTGTGCGACTTCTTCCTCTCGTAGAGTTTAATGTTCCATTCCATTTTGTCTACGGTGTGAAGTTCGGTGAGTAACCCGTGACATGGAGCAAAGTTCGGTGGGTAAGGAAACATTTAACTCATATATATGGTGGCAAACTAAAAGTAAAAAAGCATAAAGAAAGCCAGGAATGAGGAGCCAAATAAAGTATCAATTACCGTTGACATGACCCAATCACTAGAACGAAATATAATACAATATCGGAGTTTCAGTTGATTAGCAGTTAAATGGTAGCATGTAACTCAGAAAAACTGGACTGACAATCTAGCAACCAATTCATGCTTTGGCATTAAAAAACAACATAATTACATTAAAACCGAAACAAACACATGTAGACAAAATTTATAAAATTAAAAAAATATGAATTCTAAAGAAGACAACTGAGCTACCTCTTGGAAAAGCTAGTCTCGTTAGCTGTAACGGAGATCTTGTTCTTGTCACGGATGACAGTTACGGAATCTCCGAGTGCACCTGGCTTTCCTCCAACCTTGATGCGCTCCTGGAGGAATTTTTCGAGTGAAGCAATGTCCATGATCTTATCCTCTACCGGCTTCGAGCAATCGATAACAAAAGTCGCTGCCTTCTTCTTCCCTCCCTTCTGGGCGCCGGCCGATGCTCCTCCTTTACTCATTTTTGTTCACTTCGAATCAAATTTTTCTACAACAAAACTGCATTTTCACAAATAACAAAGATTAATGTGTTGTATTAATTACAAGCTTCTAAATTTACGATACAGATTGGATTAATAGGTAAACTGACCGAATGAGCGCAACGGCGAATTGGATGGAGAAATGAGCTTTAGGGTTTGGCCTTGGTTTTTATACACGGTTGGGTAATGCCCTATGGGGTTTGACTGTATGGGCCACATAATTTGGACTAGCACTCTCAATTGGGCCATACCAATTCAAGCTCAAATGTTTTTTGAATTTTTTTTTTTTACTAAAATCCTACTTTTTAATTTTCAGGTATTAATTTTTTTTTTTTTTCCAAAAATCAAATTATAATTATTTTTCAGTTTAAAAACATATTATACACCCACTACAACCACCTGCCCCCACTTTCTAAACATTTACACATGGGTCTCCCAACCCCTAAATATCGTATTTTCCTTTAGAACTCTCTTTACGAATCTTGATTGACGTACACGAAAATTCTGTCAGGCTTTTTACAAGGAATTACCTGTCATTTTTACATTGATTATTAACCAAAAAAAGAAAAAAAAGAAAAACAATTATCATACGAGTGATGTCAACACAGCACTTACATGGAATCTGTGAGCTATTCTCTTATACAAGAGGAAAAACTCCTCTCTTTACACAAAAATCTCTCAATATAAATTACCTCTCTACACACATGCTTACATATACTTTCTCTCAACCTTGTCAAAGTTACAAATCAAGCAACCTCGCGGTTGATGCACAACAATAATGTTGCACTGGCAATTGGTGTTGTAAGGACAACGAATGTGGAGGTTGTGGTGGATAGGAGATGGAGGTGCACATTGTGGTAGTGATGGTGGGTTGAAGGTGGAGTTTGTGGTGGATTTGATGTGGAGGAGGTGGTGGTGGTTGTGCATTGAGGTGTAGGTGGTGGTACATAGCAGATGGTGGTGAATTTGAACTTGAGGTAAAATTCAGCGATCATTAATTAAGGTGATGGTGGTGCATTGGATGTGGTGGATTTAATGTGACAGTGACGATTTTGGTGATGCCGTCGAGTATTGGAGCAGGATGGGATGAGATGAAAGTAAAGTAATGTGACATATTAAAATGTGTGATTTTATGACTAAAATACGTTATTATGACTCACAAATAGTATCTTTGTGACTGTAACTTGGAATGATGTGTAATTAGTGTGTGACGGTGATCTTAAATTCTATTTTTGTGACCGTGATTTGTTTGATTAAATCACATGTCACAATATTTTATTAGAGGTCACATTTTTTTACCTCTTATTAAAAAAATAAAATAAAAAATCCACTAAAAATCTATTTTGAAACATTTGTAAAGTTATGTATTTTTTAATATTTTTCCTCGTTTTGAGGGGGAAAAAAAAAGAATATAAGTTCATGTTTGGCACAAATTTCTTCAAAACTCAATTTTTTCTCGAACTCGTTTTCAATCATATTTTTCCAATAAAACAATCTTGCTTGTGGATCCACTGTTTAATTGTACATTCGTCAAAAAAATTATTTTTACAAAATTTACATCAAACAAACCCTAAGTTAAGAGGGAAAAAATATATAATTTTAAAAATATCGAAAACCATCAAACAATCACTTTTTTTTTACATCCTTCACGTACTATAAAATGTATATATCCATTAATTCAAAAAGAATAATGTTATTCATAGAGAGAACTATCGGTAATCGTTTTACATATCATATATGTGACAATTTGTTATTTGATGTATAATGCAATAAAAAAAAAAAAAATACCACATTAATATATTACTGAAAAAAACTACTCATAATCCTCGCTATGAATATCATTACTCCTTTAAAAATGTAAATTTAATTTGGAGAAAACAATATGGGGTTAATTGTGAAAGACAAATCACCATATTTGACAATTATATTGAATTTTTCTTAAACAAAAAAATTATAATATTTACCTATTTATGAAATGTTAATAATTTAATCTTTCTTTTGTTCTTTTGCATTTATGTTAGAGTTATTAAATGATATCAAAATCATTTTCTCCTGTTTTTGGGCTTTCTTTTCAATCTTTATTTTTAGATTAGACAAGAGCACCATTTTTAGTTTAAACAAAGTTGATTTAATATTTATTATTTTTTCACAAAGTGGTTAGATTTCAAATAATATTTTTCATCAAAATAAAATTTGTAAATTACAAAATGAAATTAACTGAAAATTTTCAAGATCCATGCACTAAGGGTGTGTCCATGATGGATAGATAATTATCCAATAGAACATTTGAATTAGATTATACCCGAAAAATATTTTTGTTGGCCAAATGAGTTGAAAAATTAGTAATTTTATTTTAAGAATAATAGGTCAAAATAAGTAAAATTTTTCTTACGAAAACCTCTCCAAAAACCACAGCTTACAGCTCCTGAAACCCTATTGCAGTAAACCTGGCTGGCTGACTGCACATTTCATCACAGGAAATTAACATTCAAATGATCTGCTATAAACATGAATATTATTATCCCCAGCCCCAGGGCAAAAGAAACAGGAGGAAGCCACAGTCCATCACACAACCTTTGTGGCTGCTAAAAACCAATAATTCAAAGGCCACACAATAGTTTCAGGTCTGCTGTACTTAGCAGGCAGCAGACTCCAACATTACAGATCATTTCTCAAACATATAGAATCCAGGTTTCAGTCATAGTAATCACAGTTTTCATCAAAACAAGAAATTTGTCTATGACCGATTTTGAGATGGCATCCTCTCGGATCCATGCCTCTGGCGGAAACTCCCAGATCTGATTCCAGAATCAGATCCACTGGCTGCTGGATGGAATGGCCTCCAAATGGGATCTCTGTCGACCTGGCTTAGTGAGAAGGAAGGCAAGTGTTCTCTATCCCAACCATGAAAGCGATTAGGAACAGGATTTTCCGTTTCTTGGAAAGTTCTACCAGATGAACCTGATGAGAAGTAATAAAAGCCACCGGACTGATCTGATGGTGAAGCCACAGGAGCAACATGTGCCAATCCCCTATGACTGTTGGATCTTCGAGAGCTAGGTATAAGAGGTGTTCGCGCAGCTGGGCTAGTACTTGGTTGCTGAAAATATCCAGGGAGAGCCTGAACCCTATCACGTGCCCGAGCCACACTACCCGGATAAGGAGGAACCATTGTTGATGTAGAACTGGGCGCTCTACTAGCAGAACTGTAATGATGATACATGTCAATGTCACAACTATAGAAACTTATAGACCATTTTTCAAACGAAGTAATTAAGGTTAAAAACTGTATTTAAATATCTAAAACTTAAATTTTTTGATCGTGGTTTCTCATGATATCAAAACAGGTAACGGTCCTGTTGAAGCCTTGTCACCACCGATTTAAATGAATTGTCCATGTGTTAGGCTATAGATGGAAAAAGAGTAAATCCTGCCTACATGTGAGGGGGTGTGTTGAAGCCCACATTTAATTAATATACACGTGGCCTTGTAATCTTATCTAATAGCTTAAGCTTTTATTTCAATCCCTTCGGAGCAGAAAAATTTATACTACTACTTGGTCCTTTGATTTTTTCCATTACAAGCACAATCAATACTCAACTCAGTTAAATGGAAAATTAGCTCAGATTTTGGTTTAAATGCTAAAAGGTTAGAAGATTTAGGACCTGTTTGTTTTAGATTAAAATTTGATTTTAATCTAAATCAAAGTCAAAGTCAAACAATCAATATCAACCACATCTTGCTTGTCTCACAATTTTTTAACCACACATTTCAAAAACTTCTATCACAATCTACTAAAAATCTAATTTTAATAAATCATTTTTTCTAGCTGGGGTAAGGGTATTTAGGAAGTGGTAAGTTGTGCAAGCTACCTGGAAACTGAATTTATAGATTTACCCTGATTTTATCAAGAAAGTTCAAGCAATGATGGGGTTCACCACAAACTAACCTGTGACTGACACTTAGTAATGGGTGCATGAAAGACCCAGGTCTTGGGATCTCAGAACTTGTCCTAGCTGTTCTCTGAGTCACGGATGGCATCAAGGATTGATCTGCACCACCAATGCGGCTGCTTGTAGCAAACGGAGAGGCGTGGTGCTCCCAACTGTTATAATGTACATCCATGGCAGGGAAAGCATAAGAACTGGGGATCTCACCTTGAACTGATTGGGCACTCCACTGATTATTAAAATTAGATCCATCCGGTATAGTTCCACTAGAGGTTGAAGAAGATGGATGAATTGGTCCAAAGTACGCAATATAAGGGCAAGGATGCGTTGTCGACGATACAGCTGTATGTTCGGCAAAGATAGCATGTTGTCCAAGATCATGATCTATAAAACAATGAAAACTCATAATGTTACCGAAGCTTGATGTACGCCTTACTACAAAATATAGAAGGATGAGAATCTTACATGCACTTGATGAAAATTCTCCTTCACTGTGAAGACGGAAGGAAATGAAGAAAACAAAATGAAGAACTGTTAGTGGGATAGCTTGTATATGAAAAGAAGTAAGATCAATATAATTAACTACAGAAAATTCCTAGAAAGAAAAAGGAAACATGCTAGACAACCACCTTCTCCTCTTTCTCTCTCTCTCTCTCAATTTTCCTATTCGGTAACTATGTCATATGATTGTAAGTAACCGTATATTTCACAAAACCTTGGCAGCTGTTAGAATTAATGATATCTCTATCTCTCTTAACATCTATGCACTAATGGCACCAGTAATTTTTGAATTACTCACTAAGAAGGAGAAGAGGGTGCACAAACAAAGACATTGATAAGGGTGCCATTAAGGAACAACTCGAAGAACCATATACCTAGCCTCCATTATGTAACATACTTGTATCACTCCTAAGGCAACAGAATTTCTTGCAATGAAGATAAATGTGTTTATAAAGAGTCATTACAAGACTGAAAACATGTAGATGAGGCACTAATGAAACTGTGCCTACATTTCAAAATCGTGACGTTAAAATCAATGTTCTAAATGATCTACATCACCTTCTATCTTCCGTCTCACATGTACAAATACTTACGTATATGTATATCTATGAATCTATTAGTTGAAATGACGTGAAGGGGTTTGTGGCTTTGCCATAGAGACATTGGGCTCCAGTGACCCTTGAACGAAGGGAAAAATGGCATCAAAAGCTTTGTTTCTGTTCTTCATCCCTACTCTTTTAATTTTTTGGACAGAAAAATAAACCTCAAACCGTAACAGATTTTCCATTTCCTATTGAACCAGGCTATTTACGGGATTTTGCACCGTTTTCCTTTTATTCTTGTTTTATCTTATGAATGGAATGGATTTAGAACCAGTTCCGATTGAACCAACCTGTCTGGTCCGATTTTCACAACATTGGTTTAAATAGTCTACAACGTAGCCAGTCACAAATGGAAAAGAAATCAATGAGAACAACTTGGAAATGAGAATGATACAAGAGCATTTACATTGAAACTTCAATAAAGAAACTAAAGCAAGCAATATCTAAACTTAAGTTGAAGTAAATATAATGTATTTGAACTTAAAATTGAACACGAGGTAAAACAAGGCTTACTCAAAAGATGAAGGAAGCCGAGTTAACCCCGCAAATGGACACCAATGAACTCCAAATGACTGCAAAAACAACTCACAAGTTTTGAGAAACTAAATTGATCAGTAAAAATGAATAGCTTAAGTTGTCAGCTTTTATACCACACATACAATCAGCTAAGAAAGCTAAAAATTTCAGTCAGCAATACAGCCAGTCTGAAATGAGAACATAAATAGAGAACAAAGACAGTTTGAAGTTCATGAAAATCCAGGATAAATACTGCAACAAATTTGTGATCATCTCAACATTGAGTATTATCATGGCAGAAACAACTGTATTCAATGCTACTATCCTAAATGCATGAATCCGGGATCATATCTAAATGTTCACCATCTCTCTGAAATCTCTAATATAGGGGAAGGAAGAAGATGGATTCAGTAACATGCCAATATTCAAATGAAAAGGTAAAGAAAACATAATTAATCAGAACTAAGACTTCAGAAGAGATAGGGCTTAAATAAAGTTATTGAACGGTTTACAGAAAAGAAAATTAATGGTCTATAGTCAAAATTTAGAACTCAGTTGGATTTTCAGAAGCATTAGAAGTGTAATTTCAAATTTAAGTAGCTTTGTGTTTATCTTCATCGATCTTACCCACTCCATCTAGGGCCAGATTGCAGCAACAATGACTCTAATGCCTAATTCAAATCCAAGGCAATAAATGTCTCCTTGATTTCTTTCTTGTCCTTTTCTTTTGCACTCATCCCTTTTTGTCCGCCCGCATCACTCAATCTATGTGAAGCCAATGTCCTACACCTTAATTCATGTTGCGTATTTGCAGACAACCAAGGGATATGCGTGAGTCTGTGTAGCATATGGAGAAAAGGTGATTTCTATAATAAGATGCTAATTATTTTAATGAGGCCAATTTAGGCAAGGAGTTGAAGTGTTAAGAAAGTGGAAATAATTTTGAATGCTCAAATGGAAAAAGAAATGCTCAATTAAAAATTAAGTAAGTAAATTGGCATTCGAAGTATCTGCTCAACGCATATAGCAGTGGTCAAAATAGTCGTGAGATCCATTAAACGAAAGAAAAAATGTAGGACAAGACAACAAACAGTAACAACGAGCAGCTAAGCTTTATTCAAATAACAAGGAGTTACTGACAAAAAGTTGGACATGGTACACCATCACAGCACACCCCAAATAAGTTTAAAACAGAAAATGGAAAATCTATGGGAAATCAGATGTAAAAGTATATACTGCATTCCAATAAAAACAATAATCCCAAACAAATGGCTGCCGGTTCACGAGGACAAATAACAAAGAAAATCCTCATAAGATTTATAGATTTTTTACTATTACCATTTCATAGTAACTTAGATCATATAGATCCTCATCGTGGGCCCAGTCATCCATGCTAAATTCAGGCAATGGTCGACTACCATTTGCATAAAGCCATCGACCTTTCTCAATTTTTCGACAGTTGGGACATTGCATTGCTCCCTTAACATTAAATGCCGAACCTATGCAATCTACACAGATCATAAACAAGATATAATATAGTGAGAAACAAACGAAGCTCTCTTGACAACGCACTAAGAAATAATTATGAAAAATAAAATAAAATGTGCAGATACGTCAATCGTAAGTTATAATTAAATTTCAAGAGTAAAAGAAATAGAAGATTCCAATGCTTGAGAAATGTTGTCAGTGACAGCACAGTAGTCCAATTTTAGGCAAGAAACAAGGGCATATAGTTGTTTGATTTCCATTCATGCATAATCAATCTAACACTTCAAATAAAATCTCAATCAGAAGCATCAAACATGTCCAGGAAGGTGCATGATAAGTTAATTTGAAATGGGGGCTGAGCAATAAAAAATTTCCATTTCTAAAAATTATTTCTATTTTTTTAAAACTGAGAGACAGGAAAAAGATAAGAAAGAATAACAAAGATAAGCACAATTAACAACTCATTTGTTCAGCAACGAAGATTTTTTGCAGCTATATGTCGAAAAAATCACGTCATGACTTAACATTCTCTTTGTTAACTATTATTTGTCTCTGTTGAATCGTTTTCATTAAATACCATTGAAAAGCACTTTATTTAGTCTAAACAGAAGTCGAATGCTAAAATTGTTGGTGAAAATTTGCCTAAAATAAATGATCTTCTTAGAGATGGATTTTCATAAAGGCTTTCTACAACTTGAGAATCATTCTCACTACCTGAACCTTTTCCGAGGCGACAATACTTTAGTACTAACAGCTTCAGGATAAATGTTATTGTACACGAGAAAGCGTTGGGGACTATCTTTCAAATAAATTGATGAATTTCTCATAAGAGTGTTTTTAATCTCATCTACATTAATTTTTGAGAGCTCTGCAATAAATCCTTGTCAGTAATGACATGAAACTTAAGTACAGGATTTTTGACAAGAAAGTTACTATGAGTCTATTATTGTAAAAAGTCATTATTTTTGGACATCTGAAGAGAATGAAGTCATTTAATGGTGGATGGCTAAGCGTAAGAGTAACCAGATAATAAACAACACGATGGTATTTGTAAACATGATTGAAGCAATACATGCAATTGGTACTTTGATAAACCAAGCAGACCATGAAAAGTAGACTTGCTGATGCACGGGATTTCAATGACAGCATTATTCACGGGTGGACAAGGAAACTTACTGAAGACATAAACTAATCCCACAATATAATATCACCATGTCTGATGGTAACAAGATACTAACATGGAGAAATAGAAGCTCAAAGTAGTTCGAGAGGCAATCCATATCATAGTGGCCTTACCAGCGGAGGTGTAGGAGCACAATAAGTAGTGCTAATCATGGTCATTTCTTAAATTATCGAATAAAGTGAATTACATATATTTGTTTCTAGAGACAAGATTGATCATTGTTGTCCAATCCAAAAAACATCTTATCATCGCTGCTGGGAAAATACTTGAGAAATAAATTAATTCTACAATATTTCGCCTTGGGAAGGGGAATAAGGGAGAAGAACAACAACCATGGTTTTCAACATTATGTCAAAACCAATTGTTGATTAACTTCCATAGCACTATAAATGTAGACATAAATTCAAGTGTCAACAAGATACTTGTCCCACTCAATTAACTATACAGCTGGACCAACAAAAGTTCAGCTTCACTTGTTTAGCTACTAAGCATTTAAAACGTAAAATAACCAAGCAGCTTGACCTCACCCAGGTCAATGACGTGAAAAGGCTTCGCTCTTACTTGAGCTAGGCCAACTTGACCTCATATTGCCAGATGGGCGAGCCATTTTAGAAAAAAAGGCACTAGACTCTCTTTTCCTTTTCCATTAAAAAACAATTCCTATAAATACTACCCAAAACCAGATTCATTCTCATAATATTCTTCCTCACTCATTTCTAAATCTCTCAATTCTATTAAGTAAAATTTACATTCTATTTTTAATTTAAACTTTTTCATTACAATTTGTTATATTTAGCATTACTAGTTTCCTAAAATTTCATTTCATTTGCTACCATAAAGTGGTCAAAAGAATGTAGAAGAAGAAATTGAATAGCCTCACAGATGATTTGTTTACATTTGTTTGCACAGGATTTAGCATGTAATATTTTAATGCTAATGCGTATATTTGCATTATTGCTCATTATACAGATTCAAATTGGATTGTACAAAATGTTATTGCTGTAGAATAGTAGCACATTTGCTCCCTAATGTTTTAATTTGCCAAACATTTATTTGAAATTTTTAATGAATATAATCTTGTAAATAAAATATTTAGCATTACTTTTAAAGGAACACCTATAAATGATGCATTTGCAAAGCTTGCTAAATCATTGGAACCTCCATATTCTAGTAAATTATTCACATAGATGTGTTTGTGTAATTTCAAGTTTACTATTGATGAGGCCATGGTTTAAAAAGGAGGCAGTGAGGCGCGCCCGTCCTCACCGTGAGGTGCGGTGAGGCACATGTAGTATGCCTCGAGGCAATATTTTTGAGGCTAAAAATCTGAGGTTCACGTTTTTAAATCTAAGGCACACGCCTCATGAAGCATAAGACGTGCGCTTCATTTAAAATTTGGAAGGCCTTTCTTAAAAAAGAAAAGGGCATTTAAAAAAGCATTTTGGGCTCAAACAAAACAATAAAATACCTAGAAAACTAAACGGCAGTCAGAAATTAGAGGACCAAAAAGGAAAATTCAAAAGTCAGTATTCAAAAAATTAATGGCTATATATCTTATTTACTATATGCTCCAACTTTTATTTTTTTTGTATTTTTGTATTATTTTATAATTCTTTTACCTAAATTTTTTATTTTTTGTGAGGCTTACGCCTCGCATCACAAAGAAAAACCGTCTCAGTACTTAGTTTCGCCTTTTTAAACCTTGGATGAGGCTTCGTTTGATCAAAACATGTGCACGATATAGATCAACTCTAAATAGTATTAAATCATGCTACCAAGAATTTAATGCACATATTTATAATTAAATTTCCCAATGAAAATTATGTTCACAGCGTAGAAACTGAATGGAGTCCTATTTATAGAATATTATATTCTTGCAAAGATCATAATCATGTCATCACAAAATTTTGAGCATGTTTGTCTAAGCTTGAGTCCTATAAAAGAAGCCAAAAGGTGGCTTCATTTGTTTACAATGAAAAATAAATTTATTTAGAGCATGTTTGAGCCCCATTTTTTAGAAATAATGTATTTTGAAATAGTGTTTTGTTGAAGAGTGTGGTTAAAAAATAAAGAAATGTTTTGGATTTGCGTGTAATATTCTTTTATTGAAGAATATGTGATTGAGAAGAAAAGAAAGAAAAATATATTTTGGAAAAAATGGGAATCAAACAAGTCCTTAGCCATATTGGCACTTTATTGTATGTCTTGAGCACCCGTTTACCTCTCCCCCAAACAGACAAAATATACTGTGTCGGACATATCAATTGATGTAAAAACTAATGCTCCTCTTTTGGGTATAGTATAAGACTATACCTTCTCTCATGCACTCATGCCTTATTTTCACCAATTATTACATTTTTATGTATGTAGCACAATTACAAATGAAGATGAATAGGGTTTAGCACAGTTGAAAGTATAGAATCCATTATGCTTTATTTAATCCTTCATCAAACATGAAATTTGGATGGAAAGATTTTCAGCATAACAAATCAACCCTTAGACACAGCTAGAGAGTTACCAAATTTTTTTCAAATCTAGAGCCATTTGGTCCTGTCCCTCTGAATGATGGCAGAAGTACTAAATCAAAAACTGACTAAACAGCAGCACAAAAAGGAGAGAGATGATAAAGAAAACCAGAATGTGAAACATGGAATGATGCCAAATGCAAGCTAATATCTTGTACAATCTCTTGTTATATGTAGCATTACCAGTTTGTTAAATTTTCATTTCGTTTGCTACCATAAAGTGGATCAAAATGCAAACTCTTCCAATTCAATTTCTCTTATGCCTTAGAATCTATATATTTTTTATGAGACGAAAACATGTATGAAGAAGAAATTGGTAGCGTTGCAGATAATTTGTTTAAACGGGATTTAGCATGTACATTATAATGCTAATGCGTATATTTGCATTATTGCTCATTATCTAGATTCAAATTGGATTGTACAAAAAGTTATTTCTGTAGAATAGTATCACATTTGCTCCCTAATGTTTTAATTTGCCAAACATTTATTTGAAATTTTTTTAATGAATATACTCTAAAATATTAGCATTACTTTTAAAGGAATGCCTATAAATGATGTTGCATTTGCAAAGCTTGCTGAATCATTTAAACCTCCATATTCTAGTAAATTATTCATATAGATATGTTTGTTTAATTTCAATTTTATTGTAGGGCTTCGTTTGATCAAAACACGTGCACAATATAGGTCAACTCTAAATAGTATTAAATCATGCTACCAAGAATTTAATGCATATGTCCATATTAAAATTTGCTAATCATGTCATCACAAAATTCTGAATATGTTTGGCATCACAAAATTCTGAGCATGTTTGGCTAAGCTTAAGTGCTAAAAATGAAGCCAAAAGATGGCTTCATTTGTTGTACAATGCAAAATAAATTTATTTAGCAATGTTGGCACTGTATTGTATGTTTTGAGCACCCACACACTCAAAAATGCATTTTAGTACCTTAGCAAATACTTTACACCACATTTTGTTTTCAGTTAAAGATAAAATGTGAAAGAGATCATTTCTTTCTCAGGTTCTATTTATTCTCCTTTTGCTCAAAGATGACATTCGCAGAAGTCTCTTTTTTCCTCCTCTATTCCACATTATTTCAAGCAGACTTTTTGAGTTAGAGCACAAGCAATTCTCTCTGCCTTACCTTAACCAGCAACCATGCCCCAACATTTTCCCTCACAATTCACACTTAAGTATAAGACAAAACTCCTAAATACACTGCTTATCTAAGGATGCTCCAGACTTCCAACAAGTTCAGCCTTCTTGTCCTTTCAGAACATTCATCCTTGAAGGCCAATTTCAACTACTTCCAATCACCAAACATAAAGTGATCCTATTTCCACCACTCTCGCTTTTCGGACATCCGTCCTCCCATCCCCAAGGACCCCATTTTTTTACATACTCATTGGATCTTATGTAGTTTAATGACATATATGCTATAGCAGAAAATTAATGATTGCTTCATCCAGTTCAATGAAGTTAAATGAAGGTTTGCAAGAAACTATCATCGCCAGTAACATTATATAAAAAAAAAAAAGTCTTGTTAACATGATGGATCCGCTTCCTCTTCTTTAATTAATTAGTCCATTCAAATTTTAGCGTGAAGTGTACTAATTACACCAATGAATAAGTGAGGTCATCCTATGTCGTGCTCCCAATTAGAAAATATATAATTCATGCCAATGTCAATGGCATGCACAGCGTCTGAATGAAAACCTCCATTCAATGGATGTACAAGATCCCTAATGCGCAAAACTAATTAACTTTATTGCTGGAAACATTAACTATGCACTCCACAAAGCATGTATTTCCACATAATACAAACCTCCCAAACTCCCAATTAACCTAATCAACACAACTTTGCAAGGTCAACATCCTAAGACTTGATCGTCTTACAGCCCAATTCCAATCAATTATAAATCCTGAATTTACATTCAGATCCTAAACTCAAAAAGGTCAAGTCTAAATCTCCACAATTCTAAAACAAATTCAAGAAAATGCAGAGATTTTAAAAATAAACCCAAAGCATAAAAAACCACGAATTCCAGCCACAGTTACGTCTGGAATTGAACAAAATTCTCCATCTAAATTCTATTAAAACAATAATTGAATTTAAAAGCTTCAATGACATCGAGTGACAAAGTTGGTCAGATCTCAATCATTTCCAAATGTATTGAAAAATTAGACTCACCAAGGTGGAATTGATGGCCGCATTGGAGCTTCGCCCAGGATCTAGCCCCATTATCAGTCACCCCCTCTAAGCAAATTGAGCACGAAACAACCGCAGATGCCGCCTTGCCTCCACCCCCACCTCTATCACCATCATCCATAAGATCCGCATCACCCAATCCCATAATTCAATCACCAATTCCCAAAACCCTACCTTAATTCGAATCTTTCACATAAAATTTCGAATAATTAGAAGTTGAGTGAATTAATAATTAAGTAAATTTATGAGAAACGCGTAACTGTTGTAAAGAGAGAAGAGAGAGGATATGGAAGAACTGTGAACCACTTTCTTTATATTCCTAATATTTCTCTCTCTACTCACCGCTTGCCAGATTTATGGCCGTCGGATTTGTTATTATTGCAAGGAAAAGGATTTTGGTAAGTTTTAACTGCTGTCCTAAAAAAGCCAACGAGGATAGGGATAATTTTATCAATGGTCACTCAACTTTACATTAAATTTTACTTTGATCACCCAACTTTTAATTTTTTTTTTTCCATTACGACCCATTAGTTTGGGGTACATTTTTAAAGTTCCAAAATTGTTTTACTTACATCGCTGAATTTAAAAAGTTTTTCAGTAAACACTTCAAAGTACATAATGTTAAAGACGCTTAGATAAATCTATTGAAAATGTGAGGGAAAATTGTAGCAACGGTCTCTAACATTTGTTATTTTTGCAGACTTTACTCTAATCTTCTTTGTGTACCAGTGGAGATCCCTAAACTTTCATAAATATATACCTAAAGTCTATCTGAATGGAAAGCGTCCAAAACACCGTTAGTTGACTGATGAAATTAGAAAAGAGGAATTTTGACCATTTAAAGGAGGGGCAATTTCGTCCATACAGATTTTCCATTTAAAAATAAAAAAGGAAGAATTACATTATCTCCTATTCACGTAACAGAGACAAAGTGGGGAAACAATTTTCTTCCACGACGTCTGAAGAATTCCGACATTAATATTCAAGATTTCGCTTGTCACATATAGGGATGACAATTTAGCTTGTTGGCTCGTAAAAAAAAGTGGGACAATTTGGCTTGTTGTCACATATAGGGATGACAATTTCGCTTGTCTGAAAACGAATGCCGCAAACGTACGGATCAAGTAGTATAATAGAGCTTTTAAAGCCCAAGTCGATCCCACGAGGAGTGTTTTTCCAATCACAAGTTAAAGTGTTTCAAATTAACGATAAACACACACATTTTAAAAATTGACTTTAAAAGCGAGAAAATAAAACAAAAGACTTGATTTAAATTTTAAAAAGATAAAATAAATGATAAAAAGGGTTTTTGATTTGGAAAATGTTGGAATTTATGCTTTCACTTAACCATTATTTCATTAGTATTAAAATTGATAAAATAAAGATGCTAGTGTTACCAAAGTGTCAGATTAGACTCGATTCTCCAATTTTAGTTAACAGCCTCTTCCAAGCGAAATTAACCCTAATTGATTAACCTATCCACTATATCTCTATGTGGATACAATTTTAACCAATTGCATTGAATTGTTGTGAGAATACTCTAAGGGTCACCTAGGGTAGATGTATATTCCTATAACACCTAAACGAGTATAGTCGAAACTATACAAACTTAGGGTTTCAATTACCTTGATCTAGTTAGTACAACAATTTCTCAATAATTGCACCAACCATTTAGCCATATCACATATTGATCAAGTACATGATAGTCAATAAAACACAATAATTAAAACATCTAAAACTTGGAAACACGTGCATCTTACCATACAAAACAACATACTAATGAAACTTTTGGTTAAGTTACTACATAAATTCCAACATAAAACTATTTAGCTCATAATAAAAGTAGTGTAACAAAGAGATTTTTGTTCCAATACAATACAAACATGGAAATTAAAGGAAGAACTTCAAAAAGTTAGATACAACCCTTGTAGAATAGATTTGAACTCTTCCATTTGGTTTCCAAGTTCTTCTTGTTGATATCTCCTTGATACACCACCTTCACCCTTAACTTACCAACAAAAACAAAGTAAAAACAAACAAAAACTTAAACAAAATGAAGAAAACCAGAAAATTTTCGTGAGGGAAGGAGAGAGGAGAGAGCAAGAGAAGTGATGAAGATGATAGATAAGTCATAAAAATGAATGAATTCCTTCTCTTATCCTCTATTCCCATGCATTTCCACTAAGTATCTCTCCACTAACTCCATAAATTATAATATATATAATATATTATATTAGATGTAGATAAGGTTAAGCATTAAACAATTGAAAGTAATCAAAAACTTTGGCCAAATTTCGAGAGAAATGTTTTAAACCGCCATTCCAAATTTCCTCTAAGCGACCGCTTAGGCAAACCTGGGCGACCGCTTGGGCAAACAAAAATGCGGTCTAAATTTCCTGGTGGCCACTCAGCGACCGCTTGGTTCAAGTTCACGCGGTCGCTTAGTTCATCCCATAATTGCTGCTCAGGTTCTTGGACATTCTGGCCATAGTGCACTTTAATCCCTCATCTTTGAATTTGTACAATTCAGTCCTCAGATTTTGAATTTCATTACATTTAGGCCCTTACTAAATTGCAGTCAAAGTCCTCAATATTTTGGTCAAGTGCATTTCAGTCCTCCACTTCACAAAATTGCACACTTTTAGTCATTTTTGCTCCTCTTTAGCTCGTTTCTTCGTCTGGTCGGGGTTTTTGCCTATAAAATCAAATATTACACAATTATGCATAGAATATGCTCAATTTCATCAATAATTATAAGCCAAAAAGTGTCCAATAAGTGTGTAAACGCACACTTATCACACCCCCAAACTTGAGCTCTTGCTCGTCTCGAGCAAGATTAACTTCTAACACACAATCATGCAAATGTGAAAATGATCAACATATGAGATGACTTGCTAGATATATAAAAGAGTTTTAAAATTGTCTATCGATTCACAACCATGCACCAAATAACGCTAACTTAAAATAAGTTTAGTTTGTCCAATGTTCGATCAGTATGTGTGTGCATAGTCACTTTCAATCAGCATCTAAAATAGGAAACAATCATCAAGACAGAAAAGGAATCAGATTAGCTCAATCCCAACCCTTAATGGTCAACTATGTCATTTCCCGCTCGTGAGATTCACACCTCTAAATATATGTTGCTTTCTCACACCTCGGGGTGTACATTTAAAGGTTGTTCTCAATCACTCTTTTCTTTTAAGTTCACACAGGTCAACTAGCAAGTATTTCAAATGAAGATAGAGTAACTGAACATGTAAGACCTCACAAGATAGTATATAAACACTCAACTCTCATGTGTTTAGGATTGGATAACTGTTTCGCTCAAAATCATTCCAATGACAGAGTTCTACCATAAGCTTGCATATTTTCTCGTTCGCCACCACTTAGATCACATGCATTACATAAATCATAAGGTCTTTACAGGATTAAAATGTGGCTTTAGGTTAAGGTGTGGAAAATATTTGGATAAGTGACTAAGAAGCCTCATATATCAATCAGTGGAGTAAAAATATTCAACTCAACTTATCATAGATAGGATCTGTACACAATCATATCCCTCCAAACAATGACTTCTCACTCATCATCAATGCCAGTACAATCACCCTTTTTCTTTTGAATATCAGGAGGAATCATACATATAGATATACAAATCAGCCTCCTCCACACACATATTTTTCTCCTGTCAAAAAAATTATTATTATTATTATTTTTTTCAACATAAAACTGTTTACACCAAATATAGCACCACCTTCAATATTGATACCCCCAAACTTATTTTTCTCGCTCACCCAACATTTAATATAATCAACAACACTCCACTAGCTTTAAAGGCTGGATAAAGATATTATTTTTCTGGTTATAAGCTTGTAATGTGGGTAAATCAAAGAAAATTTCAACAAGGCACAAAGGGGTTGATCAAAGGAAAAATTAATTCAGGGTAGGCTATTTGGCTAACGTGGTTATAACAAAAATGACCTTAATCATATTCATGCATGCATGTGTCAATGTGATCTTGAAGAGAATCAATGCAAGTTCTAGAGAAGCACAATCATGGAAGAATGTCACACAAGAAGAAGTAATGAGACTGTAATGAATGTGTCAGTCTGTAGGCTCAAAGTCTCACCAGGTTTTGTGTCTACACCGTCCAGTTACCACATCTTCAATGAAACTACTCAACTAGTAAATACTCGATTTACACACACAGTCAGGTAAAGTGACAGAGAAAATCAATGTCCCAATCATTTCCACATGTAGATGACAATGAAACATGACTATTGTGCTCATTGAAACTCAAAATCTCACATGGACAAGCAATTTTCCGAAAATTTTTAGCCCAAATAGCATATTTGGTTTGCGCATGCATAGTTTATGAATCCATAACAATTTCACACTCACACATTCCTATGCCGGCAAGGCCATCTAATAGATCAACACACAATCACCAGTTCACAAACAACACACAAACATCACCCCTAAACCTAAAACTCACATTGTCCTCAATGTGAAAGAAAACAAGATAAAGAGGGTAGGGATAACGAAACTTCCCTGAGCAGTATCTGTGAAGTGTACCCATGCTTATACTGGACTTGTGATGGAAGTGAGTGACTGAATCAAAAACTTGGTCGAGAACTTGAAGCATCCAGAAGTGGCTGGGATATCAAAAAAATTTCCTACAAAAATAGTTATATTATATCAGCAATATAATAAGTAAAAGCATTAAATTCATATAATAACAAAAAGTTAAACAGTAAGAAAGTTGGGTTGCCTCCCAACAAGCGCTTGGTTATAGTCGTTAGCTTGACTATAGGGCATCTTTACTCCGTTTTAGCAAAAAGAACGGAGGATTCTTCTTTCAAAAAGTCATCTCCCAAATATGGTTTTAGTCTTTGCCCATTGACTGTAAAGTTCCCATTTCCTTCATGATGAAGCTCAATAGCTCCGTTTGAAAGAATTTTAACGATGGTGTATGGACCCGACCATCTAGAGCGAAGCTTTCCGGGGAACAATCGGAGTCTAGAATTGTAAAGTAGAACTTGTTGCCCAACACTGAACTCCCGCTTCAGAATATGTTGATCATGCCAACTCTTCGTCTTCTCTTTATAGATTCTAGCACTCTCATATGAATCCAGGCGGAGTTCATCAAGCTCGTTTAATTGGAGCAATCTTTTTTCACCAGCTAATTTCATATCGAAATTTAAAGCTTTGATTGCCCAATAAGCTCAATGTTCTAGTTCTACTGGGAGATGACAAGCTTTTTCAAATAGGAGTCGATATGGGGACATACCAATTGGTGTTTTAAATGCAGTACGGTATGCCCATAATGCATCGTCCAGTTTCCTTGACCAGTCCTTTCTCGATGCATTAACCGTCAATTCGAGAATTCTTTTCAACTCCCTATTTGAAATCTCAACTTGGCCACTAGTTTGTGAATGATAAGGAGTGGCCACACGATGTTTCACCCCATACTTGGCCATAAGTGAGGCGAATAGGCAATTGCAGAAATGTGAACCACCATCACTAATGATAGCTCTGGGTGTGCCATAACGAGAAAAAATATTTTTCTTCAAGAAATTTACCACCACCCTAGCGTCATTAGTAGGTAGAGCTGCCGCTTCAACCCACTTTGATACATAATCAACCGCCACCAAAATGTATTGATTGGAATATGATGACGGGAAAGGCCCCATAAAGTCAATACCCCACACATCAAAAATCTCCACTTCCAAAATAGGGTTCAATGGCATTTCATTGGGATTAGAAATATTGCCAGTACGTTGGCACTTATCGCATTTGGAGACGACAATGTAGGCATCTTTGAATAATGTGGGCCAATAAAATCCCGCTTGTAATACTTTTGATGCGGTTTTGGCGGCACCAAAGTGACCACCATATTGGGACGAGTGACAACGGTCAAGTATTTGTTCCATTTCCTCTTCTGAAACACATCTCCGGATAATCTGATCCGGTCCCCGTTTAAATAACAAATGATCTTCCCAAAAATAGTACTTGATATCAGAGAAGAACTTCTTCCTTTATTGATACGAAAGATCTGGGGGAATAATGCCACTTACAAGAAAATTCACATGGTCTGCATACCATGGTGTATGAGTGATATGTAACAGGTGCACAATTTGCATTAATTGCTCGTCGGGAAATACCTCATTAATTTCCCCTTCTACCACCTCCTCGGCTTGTTCAAGTCGAGACAGATGATCGGCGACAACATTTTCGGTTCCCTTTTTATCTCGAATTTCTAAATCAAATTCTTGCAGAAGGAGAACCCACCGAATCAATCTTGCCTTGACATCTTTCTTTGCCAACAAGTATTTGATAGCCGAGTGGTCAGTATAGACGATGACTTTTGACCCAATGAGGTATGACCGAAATTTATCAAATGCAAATACGACTGCGAGCATCTCTTTCTCAGTAGTAGCGTAGTTCAATTGTGCATCTGTCAAAGTTCTACTTGCGTAATAGATCACATGCAGGATTTTATTTCTTCTTTACCCTAAAACTGCCCCAACGGCATAGTCACTAGCATCGCACATCAGCTCGAATGGAAGATTCCAATCTGGAGCTACGATGATAGGAGCCGTAATGAGTTTCTCCTTAATTATGTTGAAAGCTTCCAAGTATTCTTTGGAGAAATTAAAGGCAGTATTCTTTTCAAGTAGGGAGCAAAGATGTTTCGAAATTTTGAAAAAATCTTTAATAAACCTCCTGTAAAATCCAGCATGTCCTAAGAAACTCCTAATTCCTCTTACGGTAGTTGGTGGCGACAATTTTTCAATCACTTGAATTTTTGCCTTATCGACCTCAATACCTGCCAGAGAAATGCGATGGCCAAGAACTATGCCTTCTTGGACCATGAAATGGCATTTCTCCCAATTCAGGACCAAGTTGGTCTCTTTACATCTTTTTAGTACCTTATCGAGATTTTTCAAACATCCATCGAATGAACTCCCAAATACTGAGAAATCATTCATAAAGATCTCGATACAGTGCTCGACCATATCGGAGAATATAGCCATCATACAGCGTTGGAAAGTAGCCGGTGCATTACAAAGGCCAAAGGGCATTCTTCTATATGCGAAAGTTCCATATGGGCATGTAAATGTAGTCTTTTCTTGATCCTCAGGGGCTATTGGAATTTGATGATAGCCCGAATACCCATCTAGAAAGCAGTAGTGTGAATACCCCGCCAATCGCTCAACCATCTGATCGACGAAAGGAAGAGGAAAGTGATCATTTCTAGTCGCATTGTTGAGTTTGCGGTAATCTATGCACACTCTCCAACCTGTCACAGGTTTGGTAGGTATGAGTTCATTGTTTTCATTTTCCACCACTGTGACACCACCTTTCTTCGGCATGACTTGTACAGGGCTTACCCATGGACTATAAGAAATTGGATAGATTATGCCTGCATCAAGCCATTTCACGACTTCTGCTCTCACCACATCTTTCATATTCGGGTTTAATCGCCTCTGATGCTCAACTGATGGCTTATAGTCATTCTCCATCAGTATTTTATGCATGCATACAGAAGGGCTGATTCCCCGAATATCTGCAATCGTCCATCCTATAGCTTCTTTGTGTTCCCTCAGTACTCGTAGTAACTTCTCCGTTTCTACCTCACTCAAGGAATTAGAAATGATAACTGGGAGTGTAGATGATTCTCCCAAATAAACATATCTCAAGTGAGGAGGAAGAGCTTTTAATTCAAGTATGGGGGCTTTTTGACAGGATGGAAACGGTAGTGAGGAAGTCTTGTGCAACTCCTCAAAATACGGTGTCCTTCGAGAAGGTGTAGTGTTCAAATAATATGCCATGTGCGCAATTTTTGGGTCTTCATCATCGATATGTGAAGAACGCACTAGGCATGTCTCAAGAGGATCCTCAGAGCGTCCATAAAGTGATCCAGCAATCAATTGATCAACAACATCAACCCGAAGACAAGTATTGGGTTGAGAAAGGTACTTGAGGGTTTTCAAAATGTTGAACGTAACTTGTTCATCTTCTACTCTCAAAATGAGTTTTCCCTCATGTACATCGATCAACGCCCGACCAGTGGCAAGAAACGGTCGTCCCAAAATTATTGGAATATCTTCACCTTCCTCCATGTCTAGAACAATGAAGTCCGCAGGAAAGATGAACTTATCCACTTTGATCAATATATCCTCAACGATACCCCGAGGATGTGTAATCGACCGATCAGCCAATTGTAATGATATCGTGGTAGGCTTCACTTCCCCTATTCCCAACTTTCTAAAAATTTGCAGTGGCATCAAATTGATGCTCGCTCCAAGATCACACAGGGCTTTACTAATGTTTACATCGCCAATGGCACATGGAATAGTAAAACTACCTGGATCCTTGATTTTGGGTGGTAACTTGTTCTGAAGGATAGCGCTACATTCTTCCATTAGCATCACCGTCTCATGATCTTCCAATTTCCTTTTGTTAGAAAGGATATCTTTCATGAATTTAGCATAGCTCGACATTTGAGCTAGTGCATCAGCAAACGGGATGTTTATGTGTAGCTTCTTAAATACCTCCAAAAACTTACCAAATTGAGCGTCAATTTTCTGCTTTTGGAGCCTTTGCGGAAAGGGAATAGGTGGTACATAAGCTTTGACCACTGGTGGAGCCTTTGATGTTGATGCTTCCTGGTCATGCTCCTTGGATTCCTCAACACTTGATTGAGGTTCCTGTACTACCTCTTCTTCTTCGATTGGCACCTTATCAGTTTGGATTTTTGGGGGTACTACTGTAGGTGCAGGCAATTGAAACCCACTCCTAGTAGTAATGGCCTGTACATTCTCTCTGGGGTTTGTTTCGGTGTTGCTAGGCAACGCCCCTGGTGGCCTTTCAGAGAGAAGTTTCGCAATTTGGCCCACTTGTCGCTCCAAATTTTTTAACGAGGCATCATTGCGCTCTTGATACTGTAATTGCTAATTTGCCAATTTGGCAATGGCCTCTTCCCACCCCTCCTTCTTCTCTTGTGGTTTAGGGTTTAACACAATTTGGCAATGGCCAAAAACTTGATCGGGCTGAAAACAAATGCCGCAAGTGTACGGATCAAGTAGTATAATAGAGCTTTTAAAGCCCAAGTCGATCCCACGAGGAGTGTTTTTCCAATCACAAGTTAAAGTGTTTCAAATTAACGATAAACACACACATTTTAAAAATTGATTTTAAAAGCGAGAAAATAAAACAAAAGACTTGATAAAAAATTTTAAAAAAATAAAATAAATGATAAAAAGGGTTTTTGATTTGGAAAATGTTGGAATTTATGCTTTCACTTAACCATTGTTTCATTAGTATTAAAATTGATAAAATAAAGATGCTAGTGTTACCAAAGTGTCAGATTAGACTCGATTCTCCAATTTTAGTTAACAGCCTCTTCCGAGCGAAATTAACCCTAATTGATTAACCTATCCACTATATCTCTATGTGGATACAATTTTAACCAATTGCATTGAATTGTTGTGAGAATACTCTAAGGGTCACCTAGGGTAGATGTATTTCCTATAACACCTAAACGAGTATAGTCGAAACTATACAAACTTAGGGTTTCAATTACCTTGATCTAGTTAGTACAACAATTTCTCAATAATTGCACCAACCATTTAGCCATATCACATATTGATCAAGTACATGATAGTCAATAAAACACAATAATTAAAACATCTAAAACTTGGAAACACGTGCATCTTACCATACAAAACAACATACTAATGAAACTTTTGGTTAAGTTACTACATAAATTCCAACATAAAACTATTTAGCTCATAATAAAAGTAGTGTAACAAAGAGATTTTTGTTCCAATACAATACAAACATGGAAATTAAAGGAAGAACTTCAAAAAGTTAGATACAACCCTTATAGAATAGATTTGAACTCTTCCATTTGGTTTCCAAGTTCTTCTTGTTGATATCTCCTTGATACACCACCTTCACCCTTAACTTACCTACAAAAACAAAGTAAAAACAAACAAAAACTTAAACAAAATGAAGAAAACCAGAAAATTTTCGTGAGGGAAGGAGAGAGGAGAGAGCAAGAGAAGTGATGAAGATGATAGATAAGTCATAAAAATGAATGAATTCCTTCTCTTATCCTCTATTCCCATGCATTTCCACTAAGTATCTCTCCACTAACTCCATAAATTATAATATATATAATATATTATATTAGATGTAGATAAGGTTAAGCATTAAACAATTGAAAGTAATCAAAAACTTTGGCCAAATTTCGAGAGAAATGTTTTAAACCGCCATTTCAAATTTCTTCTAAGCGACCGCTTAGGCAAACCTGGGCGACCGCTTGGGCAAACAAAAATGCGGTCTAAATTTCCTGGTGGCCACTCAGCGACCGCTTGGTTCAAGTTCACGCGGTCGCTTAGTTCATCCCATAATTGCTGCTCAGGTTCTTGGACATTCTGGCCATAATACACTTTAATCCCTCATCTTTGAATTTGTACAATTCAGTCCTCAGATTTTGAACTTCATTACATTTAGGCCCTTACTAAATTGCAGTCAAAGTCCTCAATATTTTGGTCAAGTGCATTTCAGTCCTCCACTTCACAAAATTGCACACTTTTAGTCATTTTTGCTCCTCTTTAGCTCGTTTCTTCGTCTGGTCGGGGTTTTTGCCTATAAAATCAAATATTACACAATTATGCATAGAATATGCTCAATTTCATCAATAATTATAAGTCAAAAAGTGTCCAATAAGTGTGTAAACGCACACTTATCATCGGGCAGCCGAATCAAATTAACATGAGAGAAGATGTAATAAGGCAGTTTGCGAGGGTGCTTAAGGTTGTGACTGAAAACTTCGTAGGTTAGAGGCATCGAGGTCAAATAATCATAGGAGATACTCACATGCAAAGAGATCGGGTAGGAGAGAGCCTATGAGGGAATTGGATGATGATTATGAGTATGGTAGTGATTTGAATGAGGATACATCAATGGTAGGTGAAATGGATAGGATAAGGAATAGAGGTAGTAGGCTTGAACGAATGGGTATGAATAATTTTGGAGAAGATGTTGATAGAAGAATGTACAATAACAAGATGACAATTCCTTCATTCAAAGGGAGGAGTTATTCGGAGGCATACTTGGCATGGAAAGAAAAAGTAGAGCTTATATTTAATTTTCATGATTACCCTGAGGAAAGAAATGTAAAGTTAGTTGTAACTCAATTTGTAGATTATGCTATGATTTGGTGGGATCAGTTGCTAATATCTAAGTGGAAAAATTATGAGAGGCATATTGAAACTTGAGGTGAGTTAAGGGCTATTATGAGAAAATGATATGCACCTAATCATTATTTTTGGTATATGAGTGATAGGCGTGAAAGAGGGTTTCGAGAAGATCCCAAAAGGTGTGGTGAAGTTGAGAAGTCATTGGGGAGTAAAATACCTATTGTGAAGCATGTTAGTAGTATATCAAATAAGTTAACTAATTTGGATTATAAACTAGAATTTTCAAAGTTTCATGACATGATTAATTCTCAAAATAATCATACCAGGGAGCAAGTGAGAAAAAAAATAAAAATAGTGAGGTGACTAAATGTGATGAAAAAAGAGAAGAGCCACAAAAGAGTGAAAAGAAAAAGAAGAGTGTAGTGGTGGCTAAAAGTAAAGTGGAACCACAAGAGGTAAAAGAAAGAGAGTTTTCAGAGAGAAAAGAAATAGAAAGTGAACATGAGAGTGGAGATGTGGTAAAAAATGAAGTGGAGCCACAAGAGGAAAAATAGAGCGAGTCTTCAGAGGAAAAAGAAAAGTCAAAAGAGAACGTGCATAAAAATGAGAGTGACGTTAAGAGTGCTTTGGTGAGAACTGACAATTCTCTTTCCAGTTTTGTTACTTCTGTTTTGCAGGTTTCTGAACATATTGGCATCCACGAAAGCGAGCCTATTGGAATACCACCTAATCCAAGCATTGTGCATCGACTTGTGGGTAAAATTAACCAGCCCTACCTCTGCTTGGATATCACTTTAATACCGGAGGTTGACTTTGTGATTCCTGAGGAGATGAATGAGTTTCAAGGGTTATTGGGTGTTCATACGACAGATGCAGGAAAGAATTCAGAAGATGTCCAAATTGCATCCTAGAGGGGATAAGTCATTCCATGTTCTTGACATGATTGGGAGTAAAGGCTATAACTTGGGTTCAGATTTCTAGGTCGAATCCTTTCGAAGAGAGAGAGGATGATATGATCCGGCATAGGATTATTTTTGGACGATTATTTTCTATTTTCGTGAGAGTTTTATTTGGCCTAAAATTTTTATATTTTGGTAACTTTCCATATTTTAGGACTTTATTCCG
>CM033350.1:6899791-6918326 GCA_019395295.1 Osmanthus fragrans | reverse complement strand
TTCAATTCTTTGTAAAACAATTCCAAATATTTCAATTCCCTGGAATCCAATTCATTTCCACCCATTTTTCACCATTGCAATCAAACCGACCCTTAGTGTCCAATTGATATCTCTCTGAGATGGATATAGCAGAAAATACTGAAACAATTTTTTTGATTTGACTTGGGGACCATAACCATATAATATTTCTTTAAGTACTAGTCAATTAGGTTTCCATCAACCCTAATGGACTAGAGCTTGGTCTCTACACATTGCAAATTTGGTCGGTGATGTGAAAGAATGTTGAAAAAATCAAAGGCTATGATGGATGCTATGTGGAAGGATGTCAAAGTTAATATAAATAAGAATGTATATGTAGCATGTTTGAACATAAATTGATGTTGATTAGTATTATAAGAGTAATGTTATTCGTAGTTGTTCACTATGAAATCATTTTACGTGGCATACATGAATCAAATAACCATCTGTCATGTATGTGCTACCAGGGGATCCAGGATTAAAATTAGCACGGACTAATACGGTAAAAAAAAATTTTTATCACTGGCTAATATGAATTTTTTTTATTTTATTAGAATTTGGGTTGGAGGGCCGGGCTATAGCCAGACCCAGCTCTAAATCCGCTCTTGTATGCCACATAGAACGACTGTCGTACTGAGCAACTGCGAATAACATTATTCTTAATAAAATGCATCTATGTCGAAAACACGGGATAATGTACTTTCCATTTCAAATGGTGCATGCAATTTGCAATGCTCTACTATAGATATCTTTGTATGATTCAACAAACATCTCTGACGACCCAATTTCAAAACTTTATCCATTCGATGACGACTAGCACGAAGAAGAAGTTGAGGGTTGTATTCTTCCAGTTTCTACAGAGGCGAAACAATTGTTAGTTATGTTTGATTTCAAGTTGTATAATTTTTTCCTTAAGTGAACTAGATATACATGCGAATAGCGACTACAAATTTCTTAAAAAGAAATGATTACATGTTAACGTATGTTAACATTAATTCCGTGTCTCATCCTTGTATTCCTTTCTCTTAAACTTAAATATTTTCTGATTCACACTCTGAATGATTATCTAATTACATGTATGAACATTTAGTGTGGTAAGCTCTAGACTTTCTATGTACCACTTGAGATATTATGACTAACACTAGGACTGTAAAAAAAAATCGTCAAACCGAAAAATCAAATCGAAATCGCATTTTGGAAATCGTCGGTTTGGTGCCACGTGGACCCGTCAACGAAATGGTTTTGAATCAAACCAAACCGGTCAAAAACGATTTGGTTTAGGTTTGAAAAATTTTATTGCGGTATAAAATCAAATCGGACTGGCGAAAAAATGTATAAAAATTAAAAAATTAAAAAAATGAAAATTTCTAAATTGTAACTTGTAAGACTTTTGTGTTGGTCTTTTTATTTATTTTTAAATGAGGCTCATATATTCCATAAGCTCTTAAACTGAAAATTTGAAACGATTCATCAAACAATCTCACGTTGCATTCCATATAAATTACTATGACCAAACAATCATCAACTTTTATAAACTGTATAGTACTCTAATGATTAAACAAATTTCAATCAAAATCAAAATCCTACATTGAATTGGACATCCTTTAAAAAATTATTGTAACTTCTGGTTCTGTCGATTATAATTTGTAGAAATTTAGATAAAAAGTTTTAATCGGATCAACAACTATATAATCAAAGTGAAAACAAAATAAAAATTTCGGATCTTATAAATGAAACTATATATTGTAAATAAATTTATTTAGGTATAGATTTATTCAATATTTTAATTTGGTTTGAGAATCAGTTAATTAAAGAATTATAAGAAGAGAAAAGAAAGAATAAAAGAAAAGAAGAAAAGTGTTGGGGTCTAAAATGAAGAAGGAACGCTATTTTTTTTTTTTTTTTTTATTTTTTATTTTATAAAAGTGATTGAAAATTAAATCATATATTTTATCAAAAAAAAATCTTATGAGAACCGTCCGGTTCCCGATAGTTCCCATACTAAAATTGGGAACTGGACCGGAACCGGTTGGTTCTTAATAATTTGTTCCAAAATCAAATTATTTTTTAGAAGATCCGAAACCGAATCGACTAATTTTAAATGGTTCCGGTCCAATTTTATCGGTTCTAGAAACAAATGCATACTCCTAAATTAATGACATAAAAGTAGACAGATAAAAAAATATACGGTATAATCGACGGTTTAAAATCGGACGTCAAGCCAAAAAAATATACGGCGAAATCGACAGTTTAAAATCGGACCAAACCGTTAAATTTATGTTTGAGTTTTTTTTCAAACCGTTCAAAATGGTTTAGTTTAGGTTTGGATTTTTCTCAAACCGATGTAAACGATTTGATTTGAAAATCTGTCAAAAATCGATAAAATCGAATCGCTTACACCTCTAACTAACACCGTTCAACAAGAACAAGTCAAACTAAAAATTTTGGAAGAACAAAGAAGTCCCTCCATATAGAATGAAAACACAAAACTTTAAAAAAAAAAAAAAAAAAAAAAAAAAAAAAAAGCACGAGATTTTAATCATAATTGATCACATACTACCTTAAAAATACATAATAAAATAAATGAATAAAATTAAAACTCTAATAATGAACAAATATATAATAAATTCTTAAATTATAATTACTAAAAGTAGAAACAAGAAAGAAGTCTCTTTTACTACTAGTGGTGGAAGGGAGGGCGTCTCGCAGGTCACTTGACCCTCTAATTTTTTATTTTTTTAATTTAAAGGTAAAAAATTGAAATTTTATACTAAACCTAATAAACGTTCAGCAACTCTCTCTCTCTCTCTTTCTCTTTCTCGTTTCTTCGTGGCTTCCTTCGCTCCAAATTTGATAGCTTGATTTTGTATATTGAAAAGGATGTATTCTATAAGATTGTTGATGATGTAGTTATACAACATTATCAAAATATGAGAATTCGAAAGGAACGCTTGTAATAAGATATGATTGTCCTAAATTAAAATTTTTTTTTGTCAAGAAATACTTTCTTTTATACGTTTATACCAGAACCACCGTGGCTCCCACCCCCTCACTTCTATATCTTCAATTATGGGACCCCCCAACTTCAAATAGCTAGTTTCACCACTATTTACTACTAATGAAGTATTTAATAGAATCAACAATATATATGCACGTCATATATGTTTACTCGATCATCCTCTTTATTACTATCATTTTTTTCTCAATCGATTTGTCATCACTCTCCAATTGTAATGGTACTGCTCCCTAGTCCCTTCAACTCTGGGGAGAAAAAAGAAAATAAAAACCTTCAAACAAGGATTTGATTATAAAAGAATTACTCAAAAGGCTGATGTTAGTTTTAAAAAAAAAAAAAAAAAACAATAGAGAAGATGGGACAAATGAATGAATGATACTATTTAACCCCACTGGGGTTACAACCTCAGTCTAAGTGACGTTGAAATAACATTAAATGATAGATGACATTAAACAAGTAATTTAATTTCAATTTTCATTCAGTATATCATTGCTATTTAAATTAGGATTGTAATTTTAATGGGACTGCATAGCATTGTTCCAATTGAATGCATATCTGAGCCATCTCGAAGGATAAGACTGACAAAAGAGACAAACATCTTGACTAATAATTCTCTAGGAGTAAGTTTTGAGGTGTTTAATGAAAATAGTATCCGAGAGTTTATAAAATAACTAGTAAATCTGCATTTCAAAACAATAGCATAAATGTTACTTACCATACTTTTAAAATTCAAAATTTAATAAAAACACACGAGGTTAATCATCATATATCTCCATTTTCTGCATATTATATCCTAAATGGAATTGAATCTACTTTCTCAGTAAATACAAATATGTTAAATTCATAAGTTTTCTTCTTTTCCTTCTATAAATTCCATTTTCCCGATTATCTATTTAATTCAACAGACTAATAATAAAGAAACAGTTAAATAACGTTTAGCCCTTGTTTGACAATTATTCTTTTTCATTTATGCATTTATACTTATTTTCAACCACATATTTTCACAATAAAATATTTTTCACGTTAACTTAAAATTTTTCTTACTTTTTAACTTAAAACTTTAAAAAAAAAAAAAAAATCACGAAATTTATGAATTTTCATTTCCAAGTAGTACTCCACTTTATAAAAGCTACATCATTGGTCCCCCTAATTACATTAATAATCGAGGTATAATTAGTGGATTACTTATCAAGAAAATCATTCTATAATGCTAGAATGTTTGAACGAGAATCACCAGGATTGATTGAGATGCAGAATTACATGGGATATAATTCTATTGCGAAGCTTCCATTACTATATAGCTTCTATCGTAGACCACGATTTTAGATCAATATTTTGGGTCAATATTATATTGTTTCTAGAATTCTTCTTGCTCGTGAACCAATATATTTGAGTCAATATTACTGTTTCTTGACTTATTGATACATCATACGTCTCTATGTTTGGTGGTGGTACCCAACTCATAATAAATTTTGATAACAACGTAAAATAGTTTATATTAAAGGAAACAAAACGATGTGGCAACTTAGGGGGCGTTCTTTTCGTGTTTCAGTTTTGTGTTTTGTGTTTTGAAAAACGTTTTGTGTTTTGTGTTTTCAGTGTTTGTTTTGAAATTACTGAAAACGCGTTCTCTTTGTCAATATGAAAAACAGTTTCTCAAAATCCAAAACAAAAAACGCGTTCTCTTCGTGTTTTTTGAGAATATTATTTTATAATATTTTATTCAAGAAATCTGATTATTCATTTAACTTTAATTGTTTAATGTTATTATATTATTAAATATATTATAAATCTGAAATTTCTTTGAAATTTCAAATATCTTTAAATAATGAAATATTTTTTCATATATTCAAATAACATATAAATTTGTGAAATATTATTTTTATAATATTTTATTCTAGAAATCTGATTATTCATTTAATTTTAATAGTTTATTGTTAATATAGTATTAAATAACATCTACATTTTGAAGTTTGTTAATGTTGATACTTTTTTTTAAAAAAATATAAAAATAAACCTAAATTAAATTTAGCAACACATTTGAATAGATACGATTACAAGTTTATATGTCATGACCAAACTAATAAACACTAAACAAAATATGAAATGAATCCTATTACTCATGTACGACGTCTCGAGTAGTCATTCCACATTTGTGTGGCAATTTCATCTCTGACTTGTCCCATTTGAGTTGTCTGACTAGCATCAAAATGTATGGCTTCTTGATCTTGACTTGACTCCGGTATATCATGAAACACCATATTCTCCTCTGAAAACTCAGCAAACAACCTGTCTAAAGCGTGTTCCTGACGAATAAAATTATTTATGGCACAACATGCAGTTGGGATTTGTCTTTGCCTACTCAGTGGATAATTGGTAATTAACTTCAAAATAGGAAATCTCGCCTTTAAAACTCCAATGCAACGTTCTATAATGTTTCGACACGAGGAATGTTTATAGTTGAATAATTCTTCTTTTCCACGTACTCTTCCCTGCCCAACATAGTCACGCAGATGATATCTTCGACCTCGATAAGGGGCAAGAAATCCGGGCATGTTTGGATAGCCAGAATCGACCAGGTAAAATTTTTCTACAACATAAAAAAATAAACATACATGATATGACACTATACATATATTCGCAGTAAAAATACGATTAAGTGTAATAAAATACCTCCACGTGGCATTGAAAAGTTGTTCGCTCTTCTTGTAACTGCATCAACGAATACTCGGGAATCATTTGCCGTACCTTCCCAGCCAGAATACACAAATGTGAATCTCATATCAAAATCACATGTCAGCATCACATTTTGTGTAACAGTTGTTTTCCTTCCACGAAAAGATGTTTGCTTCGATGCAGGTGCCCAAGCTGCAACATGTGTTTCATCTATTGCACCTATACAATCCTTAAAGAAAGGATATTTGTGTGCAATCCGCTCATGGATAGTGTCTTGATTTGGCGGACATATTATCTCAGTGCCAAATGAACAAACAGCTCTAACAACTCGCTTAAACCATTTGTGTATCGTGTTGTTTGAATGCTGAAACCTATCACCAATAATACTATACCGTGTAGTGTGCCCTACAATCATCAAAAACATAGCAACACCCTCCTCCACGGTGACTTTTTTTCCATCTTGCAACAATCCTTTATGTTTCAATGTATCACAGAAATTTATGAACACATGTTGCTGCATACGAAAATTCTGATAGCACACGTCAGGATGTCCATTCAAAATTTCGAGCACGTACATATGTCCCGTAAGCTGTGATGTTCTACAAGGTATCCTGCCGATGGAACGTCCTTTATGAGCAACAAAGCAATTAAGTAACACTACATCACCAATACGTGAGTCAGAATCATCTGAAAATAACAAATCGTCATCGCTCAAATCTTCATCATCGGAATCATCATACACATCCACATTTGAACAACTGGCCATATTCTGAACAACCAAAAAAAATTCTAATCATTTTGTGTTAAAAACAAAACAAGCAATCATACATTCATTTGTGGTTAAAACATAACAAGCAACCAGGCATTCATATATAAAAATAACATTGAACATCAGTTCTACATCCAACAGACAGTCACTTCATAATTATAACAGTCACTTCAGTTCTACATCACTAAGTTCAAAGTTCAAAAAACATTACATCATCACCAATGCAGGATAAAACTACTTCAAGCTAATGAAACATAAAACAGTACATCAGACAGTCACCTCATAATTATAACAGACCACACAGAAATTACACACTGCTACTTAATTCAAAGTAACATCAAAATAGGGCTTCTCCTTGATTCAGGCATCTCCACAAACGACACTCTGAAATCGAAATTTTTAAATGCCGATATTGCTTTCATATAAACCTCATCAGACAACCCATCTATTCGGTTCAGAATGGCCATGCAAGACACAGTTGAATAACGATCCGGACTGTTAACTTCATGTTCAGATTGAGCACTTGATTTTCCTTGCATCTTTGCAAGCTTTTCTTTTAAGTACATTTTTCGGAGTTCAGTTTCTTCGTTTCTACTGCTAACATTCTCTGACCACTGTGCCATGTAGGCCTCAAGTTTGTCAGTTTTACTGATTTTAGGTTCCTTTCTTCGGCTTCCACCAGATGTACCAACTTCTTCACGACGACGAGTATTTGAAATCTCATGGACTTCATCATCACGTTCCACACTTTCATGCACCCCCCTGTTCAGAAAATCATCTTTCATCTGCCTTTCTTCCTCTGATGTGTTTGGAAGCTGAGTGGAGGCAGCTCCTAATCCTCCAGTAGCTGTCGTCCCGCTAAAAATCTCCCCAAGAATGTGATAGTGTTTACATCCGTCCTTTCTGAATAGTTTGTACTCAGATTTGTTGATCTGTCATAGAGAAAAGAAGCCGCATTAATATAGTGTGCAATGAAATCAAAATAAAAAATTTGACAATATATATTATTCATAACATAAAGGTACCGTATAATAGTGTTGCCAAACTTCCTCTACAGCATTTACTTTGTTAGTATTTGAATCCCATGTAACACCAGTATGTCCCAAAAGTTCAGAGAACATACGATGAATCTTACGTAAGCGATTCCACTTTCCCTTCAATCTATCTATACCGTAATCCATTTTAGTTGAAGCTATCATAGTTTCATTGATCCTGCCCCATTCGTCTCTCGTAAATGTAGAACATTGCAATGCGTTTGATTTAACTCTCTCGTAAAGAATTTCGATAAAAGTGCGTTCATTATCATCCGACCATGACATTGGTTCCTTGTTCCTAACTCTGTGACCACCCATGTTGAATACTCTGTGGCAGTTCACAGTGATAATGACAATGCTAAGACATAAATAATGAATAAACACAATCTAGATAGAGAAAAAAATCTGAATTATATTAACAATATGAACAGAGTTAGAAGAAACAATTTAGTTCGGTTATTACTACATAAAGTCATATTAGAGTAAACTAATAAATAAATGTTTTTCTAAAATGACCATATGTCCTCTATACATTTATCCTAAGTATATTCTTTGTCAATGTGTGAATTGTCTCAACATTAGAGGCAAAAAAAAAAAAAAACAATAGACAGAAAGCATAAACATCAAAACAGTTGGTGTTTAGGTTATTTCTGGTAAAAAGCTTGACCTTTAAGATTGGATTCCAAGGCTATAATACCAAACAAAATAAAAATTGTTCTTTTGAGATTTATTTTAAGAATTTCTCTCTATTATCCTATCTCCTATCTATCTGTTTGATTAGCTTTGATAAGGTATCATTCACAGGTGATTGACCAGCAACTTTCATAGACATATTCATTCCTCCAATGTGCAATGACATAACATGTCAGGGAATGAAGCTTAAGTAGAAATATACAAAATTAAATTAGATGTTTGAACACCCATGTACAATCCTCCATGATCCAAGTCTAGTATCTATGCACAAGCAAAATCATTTTCCTAATGTGCATATGGCCATTTAATGACACACAATCTTATTGCACCAACAAATCTCAGTAAGTATATGTTCACCAACACATCTCCAATGACACACAATCTTATTGTACCAAACAACCAAAGAAATTGGACACACAAGTTCAACAATAGAACATACACATTAATCTTCAAAGGAACCCAAATATTCAATTCAGAGATCCAAATTACAAAGCCATTTCTATTTCAGAATGTTAATCCAGAACACAAAACTGGAGTCCATGTAGACAAACCTCAGTAAATATTAACAGAAATCCAATGAGCAGAGGAGCCTCCATATTTTACTAAATGGATAGATGGCGAGGCTCTGCCAAATCCTTCAAGTTTCGGCATCATCCCGAAATTCATTTTTATATGCTCGTTAATCCAAATTATATCAATTAGAGACTAACGATTCTACCACCACTTGCTCTGCCTCATATTTCAATTGAACATATACTTGGTAATCAACTAAAATTCATCAAACAATACTCCACATCTAAATCGAAATATGAGGCAAATGCGAACTAAAAATTGAATCAAGAGAGAGGGAGTAAGAAATACCATTACCTGCCGAGGTGTTTTGAGCTCCACAAACAAAACAAGAGGCTGCTGTGTGTACCGTATAGGAAGCTGCTCAAGTTCCGGCACCCCTTTGTTTGTTCTAATTAAAAATTCGTATCTATGGCCTCCTTCACTAGTTCCTGTGTAATTTGGAGTTTAGCCTCGAGAATGAACACCCCGGTTGAAGAATTCATCAACGGCAGTCGAAATACCCCACAACAAATCACAGGATTTTGAAGCAAAATTGCAGGATACCCACGGTGATACTGGATGTGCCTGGTTGAGAGTAGTCGAATGGTGGTGGTCCGGCAAGAAACGGTGGCCAACTGGACTTCAAATATGGCGAAAACCGTCGCTATTCACGCGGATTTGGGTTGAACTTGGGGGTTGTTTTTGCAACTCCATGGCCAATGGGATCACAAGAGTTGAAGAGGGAGGTTATGGGGCTTCGATTTGCCCTACGATTCAGGTAGTTGTGGCGGGTGGTGCTTAGTGTAGGCGGCGGGAGGTGGATGGTGTTTGTTGAGGGAGGAGCGGCTCTCACAATCACATATTGGGTTAGAAGGCGTTTCGCGCGTTTTGAGATTTTACTGTGTTTTGGGCCAAAAATTCCAAAACGAATTTTTGGCATTTTGGGTTTTCTATAGGATTTTTTTTTTGTTTTTCAAAATGCATTTTCAAAAACGTGAAAAAGAACGCGTTTTCGTCATTTCGAAAAATCGAAAACAGAAAACAGCCCCAAAACGGCCAAGAGAACAGCCCCTTAGTATTCTAGAACATGGAACCTTTCTTTTCATCAATATTACGAATTATCAAAAGTGACCAACTGCTATGTCAAGGGGCCATTTTATTCCCAAACATTTTTCTTATAACAAGGAAGCATGGTCCATTAATTCAATCTAGTTCTTAAAAAATCATACTATTAATAGATATTCAGGAACTGTCTCGAATTTATGAACGTATACTTTGCTCTTCCATTGGGAATCAGCACTGGCATTTGAAGCGGAGTTGCTTGTTGTGACTCGGACGGTTGGTTATGCACAAACTTTGGCTAGAAACTAGAAAATGAGTCCATACACGTTGTGAATTTTCTAAACAAGAATGTTAGGGACAAATCCCACAAATGATAATTTTATCGAATATTTTTCTCTTATTTTAATGCAATTCTATTTAATACGATAAGTAAGGGGTCCTTGTTCTCTCAAGCACCCAACCACCCATACCCTCCCTCTAGAAAGTCATAAAAATGACAAAATGTGGTCAAATCAATCACAAATTTATATTGACATTTATTTATTTATTTTTTGTAAATAAGCAAGTAGCCAAGTACCACTTTGAGTCTTTGACAACCTGGATTTGGACACATTTTGATTTTGTAATTTTTATGACTTTCTAGAGGGACGGGGTGCTTGAAAGAATAAGGCCCCCTTTTTATTGTACATCCAGTGTGTCGTATTAAGTAGGATTGCATCAAATTAAGGGGAAAAAAATGTGTTATAAAATTATCACTTGTTCTATTTTACTCAGTTAAATAGAGTTAGGTATGGATTGGGTTGGGTTGGGTTGGATCGGATCGGGTCGGGTCGATTTTTATCCAACTCAACATGATCAATTTGATCTAGAATCAATTCATCTAAATCCAATCTAATTATTGATTTAAACTCAAGTCAATCCAAATCGATCAAGCTTGGGTCAGTATGGTTTGGATTTAGGGATGAAGGTGATCTTTATTTATTAGTTTTGATTTTGAGATTTGATAGGATTTGGTGGTCATGTACAGGTTGGATAGATATGAGGTAGCTATTGATTGTATGGAATATTTGGCCTGAGACTTTGGGGGGGGGGGGGGGGAGGGGGGTAACAGCAGATTTTTAGGTCCATCAAAATTTAATTTTCCAATTCAACTTTAAATACTGTGCAAAAGTACTTATTATCTAACCTAAAAAGAGAGAGTAGAAACACGTATATACTGCGATAACAATACCATAAGTCAAAAATAAAGATTTGGAACGTGATACTGGTTTTGCCTTTCAAAATTATTTGATCTATTGGGTGTCGTTGATTTTTATCACGTTTAAATTATTTCTTTCATGTTATTAAATTATTATGCGAATGAAACTTTAAAGATATAACATGAAATGTACGTTAAATTATTTGTTGAGCTCTTATCGATTTTTAAATATATGATGAAGATATGATATTTTTTTACACATTATTTAATATTTTTATTCGGGATTGCACCATTGTTCATGTCCTACTAAGTATTTTCATATACTCACTTTTTTTCCCTACTCCTCACAGGTTAGAATGGGTTGTGTCGGAGCGTGGTGGTTAGATTGTGTGGTTGTACCTCGTTTCGCTGGAAGAAAATCTAAAATTTAGCATGTAACTTTGTTTCTTTTAAGTTTAATTGCACTAGACATTATTCATAATTAAATTCTTGTACATGTTTATTCGTATATGGATATGTTTAGATTGCGCTTTTGATTAAAAGTTTAAATTTAATTGTTTGATGTAGTGGTGTAATCGTATTATGCCCATTTCCATTTTTAAATTAATTGTTTAGTTGGCTGTCGAACACGTTAAATTACAATTGTCTATTTATAGTAAATTTGGAATTTAATGAATGTGCAAGTTAGTAGTTAAAATTGGTGAATCATATAAAATATGTTGATGAAAATAAAATTTGACCATTTTATAAATAAATTTGGGAGCTATATAAACTTTAAAATTTGGATTGTTACAAAGGCAATCATTACTTTTCACATTCTTCTTCGTGTATTGTTATGTTTGTATGTATTTGCTTTAATGATATCTCTTCCATTGTTACGGATCATTTGGATGAAAAATGATATTTTGCACAATAAAATGTAGAATTAAGGATGAAAATTTCAAAAATTGAAAGATAAAGACGTTTTGCACTATAAAAGTAAATGTATGGACGTTTTATGCAATTACCCTTTTACTTATATAATACAAGACACGGACAATCATTGAAAAATATCTCTCTCACCTCTCAAATCGCATCAATATCATAAAATATATCAAGAAACAAGAGGCCAATTCAATATCTGTTGGAGAAGATAACAAATCCAAAATATGGATTGAATCAAGAAACATCAAGAATGAGAAGAATCAAATGTCGGGGTTGATAATCAAGAACAAAAATTAGACCGTGATATCTTTTTCTTATATTTATAAATTCCGGACAATGCTTTTTATTATTCTTCTTGTTTTATTTTTAGAAACATATTAAACTAGATTATTTTGCATTCGATGAAGATGAACTATATTGCTTATTTATTTTGACTCGGGACTATTAGTTTAGTATTATTATTGTCTCGATTAATTTTGTATTTTCATTGCATTATTTAATTGTTTGACCACCAATTAGATAATTAGTTGTTTGTTGTAGCGTTGAGGGATCACAATAAGTTTATAACACGGCAATGTTAACATATTGACAATAGATGTTAGGAATAATATTAATATCACTTGTGTAGTCATATGAATAATCTAAAATTTAATGCATTCTAACCATTCAAATTCATACTAAAAATAGATTGGGTTGTGGTTAGGATAGAACTAATTTATCTTTAAAAAAGGTTACATACCTTAGTTTTATCGATTGTCAAGAACCCATGAAAGAAACTAAATTACATAACTGAAAATTAAAATATATAGCAATATGCGGACTTTATATCCAATACAATCATCCATAAATTGATAAAAATCGTGCATATTTCTTAAATTAAAACTAATTACAAATCAAAATCGTTTTTATGTTACATATTTCAAAATCTATATAAAACTAGTACATATGAATTGAAATTTCGGACGATAACTATTTTCATCACATCTATTATTTGTCAACGATTGTGTACGTTTACGGGATATTACTCAACATTGTGCCTCTACAAGGTGATCATTATTGTGCAATCGTTGTTAAAGTCACTCGAAACTTAGGTGAACTATATTAGAAGAACGTAATAAGTGAGATGAGAGAAGTGTTCGATTGATTAAAGTCTAACAGAGAATGAGGAGACTTATGTGCAACTCATGGCTAGGTTGAGTGATAAGCTTGGCATCTTGCTTGGTGCTTGAGTGATCAACCTAAAAAATCCTTTGGCACATGCTTAGCGCTTACTCATAAGAACGAACCAAAAGAAATGGGTAAGCCTTCAACGTCGATTTATATTGGGGTGCCTTGAAGAATCAAAGTTATTCTTACCTATATTTTGAAACATAACCTAATTCTTATGGCAAAGGATGATTGCATTAATATTACTACTTAACTAGTGATCAATACACGATGTCTCATCTTAAAAGGCACACGCTCGTGGGGCAGCTATTTAATGGGTTAGAGATTTTGATATTGTAGTTGCCGCTCATTGAACAGTAGAAACTCGCCGTTGGTTTAGGATAATTCTCTTCGGATCAAAGATATATGCAAGGACTTTATAACTATTGAGAACGGACTTAGTCGTTCTAAATGCCATGAATGCTATAGAGGTATTTTCAAAGAAACCCATTAAGGCATTAACATAACATACGAACATGAACGCTCTCGAGGTATTTTCAAAGAAACCCATTAAAGCATTATACCAACATGACAAAAAAATAGAACTTGTACTAATTTAATTAGTAAATTGAAAATGTTAAGAATTGATGTCAAACGGAAATTGTCGCTTGGTTATATATAAAGCTTTGAATCAAAGTCGAGAAATTTTACGAGATTTTGAGCTCATCTATGCATTACTCCATTGAAACAGTTAATAACAGATATCGAAATTTTTTATCTATGATGTCCTTTTAAAATGTTTAAATATTTTAAAAAAAAAAAACACTCAAAAAAAAAAAAAAAAAGGCCCACGGACCTCTTGGACGTTGACAAAAGCCCAATATTAATGCATCCCTCAAAAGCCCAATACATTAATGAAAGAAGGGGCAACCTTTTCAGAGTCAAGTTTCAAGCTTAGATGGAAATTAAACCCTTGACAACTATTATTTGCAAACCTTTTTTTGTTTTTTTCAATATATTCATTTTCAACCATACATTCACACAATAAAATATTCTGTAATGTTTTCTTATTTTTTCATCACACATTCTCCTAAAAATACTACTCAAAACATTATTTTTCAACTATATATTTACACAATAAAATATGAGAGCCACTATTTACACCTTTAACAAGATAATTATATTATATTTTTAATTTTATGTAAATTTAATAGACATATTTAAAATTAAATAAAAATATATCATTTTAAATTCATTCACTAATATTTATTTTTATTAATTTTTTATAGATTTTTTAAGGTTTGTTTAGATTTTGTGTTTAACTAAACCCTGATAATTATAAATCATCATCTTCACATTTTATGAAAAAAGAGCAAATTTTTTTTTTTGGAAGTAGTAATTAACATATATTAAACTGTACATAATAAAATAAATAAAAATAAAAATCAATTGAAGGTAAAGAGCAAAATGAATTAGACGATAATATTATCAGTTCTATATATCTAATTGGATTACCTCCAATAAAATTACAATTTCTATATCTCTAATCCTTTCATTTTGTTTTCACAAAATCCTTTCTAATCGTTACAAACTTCTAAAATATTATTTTCTAATTTCTTCTACTCTTACTTTTATTTTAATTTATTTTGTTATGTACAATTTAAAATCTATTAATTACTACTTAAATTTTTTTTGCCTATTTCCCACAAATGGATTATATAATTTTATGTACAGAGTCCATGTCGTACTGATGGTTTATACAATTCCATCTTATAGTATTTGGTCTATAGAATTAATTATTGAATTGTGATAAGGTTGATATTACATGTAGTGCGGATGAAAATAATGATTATTTTAAATTTTGAAATTGTATTACAAATGTATTTAGAGTGAAATGAATATATAATTTTTTTTGAATTTATATTGATTAAATAGATTAAATTAATAACGATAATAATGAAATATGATGTGAATGAAAATATTAATTTTTTAAAATTTTAATAAAAATAAATATAAAATGAATGAATATATAACGTGTAAATAGTGACTCTCACAATATTTTGCAAGTAAATTCAAAATATTTTCACGAGTTTTAACCAAATATTCTCCTAAAAATACCTTTGCAATGTTTTCTGAGGGGCTAAATGAAAATGGCGGAAAAGCAGGAATGCCCCGTCGGCGGTGGCGGTGTTAGTGGTGTGGCGGAGTACTGGTGGTGGGCCACAGCAAGCACGGTATAATCAGCCTGGGCTATTTCCGTTTACAGAAAAGGGTTCGCCGGCGACTCTCGTCTCATGCCCTTGAAAGCCTTTGCCGTCGCCTCCCTCTTTGTTGGTGCCACCGCCACCGCCTCCATTGCCTCCCTCCGTGCCTCTGGCGTCGAATCCGTATGTACTCTTTCTCATTCTATACATTGATTAATAAAAGATTAATTCTTGCTGAAAAGAGACAGTTATTATTGTTAGTTTGATATGATACCACAGGCGCAGAAAGAAGTAATGGCAATTTGTCTGAAAAGAAACAATTAGTTAGGCAATTTGACCTTATGTTTTCTCCTTTTTTTTTTTTTTTTTGTGATTTAAGAGTAATCTATGATTTATGTGCATCTAGCGGTGAGATTTGATTATGTGTTTTGCTTAGTGATACTTGCAATGATTTTAGTAGTGTAAATTCTTCGGTAATGGATATCAAGGGGAAAACCTTTAAAAATTTCTGCTGTCATTCTATGAAAAAATAATAATGGTGTCGAGTTAGATTGTTCAAGATATAATTGAGTTAACTTGAAAATTGTTGACTCCCTTAAATTTGAGAAGAGAGTATGATACACTATTAGTCTGGGATACTTGATAGAAAAGATAAACCCGCTGAAGCAGGGAAGAAGAAGAATATTATTTCACTCTTTCAACTTGAATTACAATGCATATGAAGTGATCTATTTATAGAGAAAAATACCACAAATCTAACAAACTTAGAAGCCTCTAGACTAGGCTAGAATACATATCTAATTTCTAACTGATTTTGGCGCCTAAATTGAGCTAGATCTGAATCTGTTGCTGGGTTGGAATCTGGTGCTGGTGGAACGCGTGAACAGCAGCTGGCAGCTGGATGGTGTATTCTAACACACACCCTTAAGATGGACTATGGAGATCAATAGTCCATTTTGAAGATTAAAGTGTGAAACATTGATGCACTTCCTTCTTCATTTGCTGCTGTGGCCAAAATTATGAATGCCACCAGATTTGAACTGGGCAGAAAGAGTTCACAATCTGCTAGCATTCCTGAAAAATCACAAGATCAACATACACATTCTCCATCATCAAGCATGCCAAGAGAAACCATGAATAAACATCCATAAAGGAGAAGAACATGGACAATGGAATTGGAATAAATTCCATGAAGACGTCTTCAATGGCGGAATTGCTCATTGAAGAGGAAGAAATCAATGGCGAAATTGCTTAATTGATGAAGGTGAATTGGTCTGATTTTTCAGATCTGTGTGGATGAGAAGCTGCTGGAAAAGATAATCATATTCCAGTAGAATTCTGGAAATGATTTGCAAAACAATGGCAGGAATGAAGCTGTGATCGGATGAACATTTTAAAGCCTTCATTGTCTAAAATTACAGAAGTATTTTCCGTAGAACAAAAGCAAACCAGCACAGCAAAGCAGCAATAGATCAGTAGCAACAACAGGAAGCAATTTTATTGCTAGGAAGGATATAAGGCCCAACTCAACCTAACAAAACTGGTTTGTTAGGAGAGGATTGCTCTCATCTTATTAAGCAGATCGTGTAAATATCATCGGTCAATGTGGGACTCTAATACGCCCCCTCACGCACAGCGTGGACCATGTCAAACAACTGTGAATAAATTGATATTGGAGGCACCCAATATTGCAAAACTGGGCCTGCTCTGATACCATGATAGAAAAGATAAACCTACCGAAGCAGGGAAGAAGAAGAATATTATTTCATTCTTTCAACTTGAATTACAATGCATATGAAGTGATCTATTTATAGAGAAAAATACCACAAATCTAACAAACTTAGAAGCCTTTAGAATAGGTTAGAATACACATCTAATTTCTAATTGATTTTGGCGCCTAAACTGAGCTAGTGTGAATCTATTGCTGGGTTGGAATCTGGTGTTGGTGGAACACGTGAACAGCAACTGACAGCTGGATGGTGTATTCTAACAATACTCGTACTTTATACATTTACTAGATGGCATAAAAGTCAAATTTCAAAGAGAATGAGATTTGATATATGATGGATGGACAGAGCGAGTATGTCTTAATTGCCTATGGAGTTTGTCCTTGTTTGAGTTTTCGATTTCTCTATTTGCTTATTGACCTCATTTGGAGAGTAAGGGTCCGTTTGATTGTAAGGGTGAAAAATGGGTGGAAAGAAAATGAATGACAGGGAATTGAATTGAATAGAATTTGTTTTAGAGGGAATTGTAATTAATGGTGTTTGATTGGTATAATTTTCTACCTAATACGTTTGACCTTATTTTTCATGCAAATTGTTACCTTTTGGAATAAATTTTTTCACAATCTGTATTAAAATTTGTTTGGATTGCAAAAAAGTAAAAAAATAATTTTTGAAATTTTTTTGTGTTCGTTTGACTTTATTTTTCATACAAATTGTCAATTAAATGGATAAATTTTCTTACCATTGGATTTAGAATATGTTTTCATTGCCAAAAAGTAAAAAAAAAAAAATCATAATTTTTCCATGGAAAACATTTTCCCATCACACCCATAGGAAAATAAAATATGAAAAATGTGCTTTAAATGGTTGTACCTAGAAAAGAGGTGAAAATGAATTTCATGGAAAAGTTATGTAATCAAACACCAAATTTAAGGATGAAAAAGGAAAATATTTTCCTTTTCCACCCAATTCCACCCCAATCAAACGGAGCCTAAAAGTTACTGCCCTTTTCCTTCCTTGCATTGTCTAATTATCATCAGATGTTTTACCGTGTCAAATACTATTGGTGTGCTATCAGAAAACTTGACTTTATTCATTTAGACAAGTTGTATTACCATTTCACAACGTGAAATTTCAAGCTGCCAACATAATTTAAAAAGTCACAATAGAGGGGAAGAAAAATGATGAGAGAGGAAAATAATAGTGGTTAAGAAAGAGGCAGAGTAGTTCTGGTTAGCCCTTCACAAATGCGTCCATGTTGAGGTAAATGTACTTGGATGGAGGAGAAAACAAATTATAATGGGATATAAAGGTAGTGATTGGGGGATATAGAAGGATGTGTATTGTATTACAGATGTATACAATAGTGTTATATTGTGGGTATTTTTGCTGATTTAGGAAAAAAATTATTTTTCCTCTCTCTTTTTATGTTTGGAATACTTGAATGAATAAAATCAGATATAAGAATATATGCTAATAAGTTGAAATGGCAACGATTTGAATACAAATCAAGGGA